>BQNB010008008.1:0-91553 GCA_026074375.1 Tanacetum coccineum | reverse complement strand
GAGCATAAGTATCAAAGTAGTCTATCATTGACTTTTGTTTAAAGCCCTGAATGACCAGCCTTGCCTTGAACTTTTCAATAGTTCCATCTACCTTTAGTTTTATTTTGAAGATCCATTTACAACCAAGAGGTTTGCAACCTGGAGGTAGATCAGCCAACACCCAAGTGTTGTTGCCCATGATAGAGTCCATCTCATCATTAATTGCTTCTTTCCAGAAAGCAACATCCTGGGACTTTATTGCTTCATCAAATGTTTTTGGGGTCATCCTCAACATTAAAGCAATAAGAGTGTTGGTCAAAGACCTCATCCCTTGTTCCTTTAATTAAATATAATTGAAATTCAGGTCCAAAATTCTTTGGAGTCCTATTCCTTTTGCTTTTTTAAGCTCAGGTTCAGGTTGCTGAACAACCTCTTCAATGACCTCTTCAGGGACCACTGAACCACCAATGTCTTCAGTTCTATTAGAAATCCTGAGACTTGGTCTAGGGACTGATGAGAATCTATTCTCATCAAAAATTGCATCCCTTGATTCAATTATAGAGTTAATTAAAACTGAATCATTAGGCTCAATGACATAGAACCTAAAAGCCTTGAAATGCTCAGCATATCCAACAAAGATGCATTCAATGCCTCTTTCACCCAAAGTTTTTAGCTTTGGATCAAGGAGTCTTACAACTGCCCTAGAACCCCAAACCCTAAGGTAGTTCAGGTTTGGTTTCCTTTTAGTCCAGAGTACATAAGGGGTAATCATGTTCCTTTTATTGGGAACCCTATTTAATAAATAGAAAGCTGTTAACATAGCTTCACCCTAGAATCCTTGACTCAGTCCTGAGTAGGACAACATGGAATTAACCATTTCTTTTAGTACTCTATTTTTCCTTTCAGATATACCATTTTGTTGTTTTGTATTAGGGGCATTCGTTTCATGGATAATACCAATAGACTGAAAATACAGAGTATCCATGTACTCACCTCCCCTATCAGTCCTGAATCTTTTGATCAAGGACCTTTGTTGTAATTCAACTTTAGTTTTGAACACTTTAAATTTATCTAATGCTTCATTCTAGTATTTAATAAATAAAGGGTTAAGTCCATTAATTAGAAATGTACTTTCCAAAATTTACACATCTAGTTAACTTACTTTGAAAAATACTATTATCACCATCAAAACTTTTGAATTTGTTACAATATTAGAAATTTTGTCACTTTTTTCAACCCCCCCACCACTGGTTATCCCCGGTTAGGCAGGCTAAACATCATATTCCACGTAATTTTTTTCATTTTCTTTTAACTTATTGCGTACATGTCCAGTTTATCAAACTTTGTCAAAGCAATACGTCATTTATTTATTATTTTTTTGTTTGTCTTAGTATTGCAACTTATGATAAATAAAGAAAAATGCTTGGTCCCCCAATATAAAAGCTAAACCCAGTTGACTTTTCAACTTTCCTCATCTTCATCCTCAGCAATAGAACCTCAAAACTTCCACCTTACGAGACCATTTTTCCGGTGACATCCTTTATGACGACCAATGAAATACACAATAACAATAACTAATTAATAGAAACATCAACAAAACGGTTGTAATCAACTCATCAAAATCTCCTATCTCGCATCACTCCAAAATGGTACGAGTCGCATGACATCTCCACAACAAGATTCACATCCAAATACAAGCACTTTTTACAAATCCAAGTTGCCAAAAATCCAGATATCCAAGTTACAAGCGCTTTTTACAAATCCAAGTTGCCACAAATCCATAGATCCAAGTTACCACATCGCTTATTATGGGTCAAAAATAAAAAACAAAGTAACAATTTTCTTGGGTTACACGTGTCATGGTTTATTTTAGTTGGGTTTTTTTTTTTTTTTCTTTTTTTTTTTTTTTTTTATTTTTTTTTTTTTTTTTTTGTTTTTTATAACCATAGTGACTGACTTGGGTCACTGGGTTCTTAATTTGATGGTGATTGTGCTTTTCTATGGGAATTATATTTTGATTGAATAAGACAAACAGATGAAAAGATGAAGGACTTAAACACAAATAAATGAATTCTACTCAAAAGATATAAGAATATAGAAGATTTTCCCTAGAAGATAATTAATAAAGTTATGGAAGGATTTAGTTGTTTCCTAATACTTATCCTTTGTAAACCTAATATCTCTAGTATATAAAGAGATATAGGTCGTATAGTTTTGTGCGTGTCAAGATGTAAACACAGAAAAGTGTGTGTATGTTCTAGGTGTCAAGTCCTCTAAGTGGACGCCTAGGTTTGGATGTTTTAGCCTTAAGGATATTTGATTCCTTGTTATAGTTTAGATAACACGTTCTACCATTAATCAAGGTAGAATTAGGGCTTGTAGTAGTCATTGTATCATTGTAGAGAAGATAATGATGAAAAACCTTGTTAGAGTAACTTTGATTCTGTGTTATTATTCGCTGTGCAAATTTATTAATCATTGTTATTCATGATCCTAGATGAGAACTAATCATTCTCAAGCTATAAACGATCTAAGGAGTTATTTTGGAATTCACAAAATTGTACAGAGCTGGTAGTGCACTTTATATATTTATCTACACAAGGTTGTTTTTGATGTCGAATCTATGAAGAAAAAGATGTGACGAGTTCTTGTTTTGGCTGTTAGGTCAAAATCGTTGAAAATTAGGGTTTTTAGGCAAACCCTAATTCAATAAAAACATGATTCGATGGTTGTTTGTGAAGCTGCTATGGTTTGATTATTTGTGAAGGACTACAATCACGAAGGTTTATGTGGTTGATCCGTGACAACTAGAAGGTACATGATTCTGGTTGTCCTTTTGGTACAATTAGGGTTTTTGTACAAACCCTAATCTGGTCATACAGTTTAAATCATCATTTGGTTGAATGAAGCAGCACATTATAGCAGCAAGGCGTATACAAGAGTACAAGATGGTGTCTAGCAGACTGGTGTTTTAGTACTTAATTATAAATGAATGGAACTAGAGTTTATAACAGCTTTATGACGAATGGAACTCGGTACAGCTTATTATATTTTTACTACTGTTGACCATCATATAAAGCCCATATAGGACAATTTATGAAGTCAGGATACGATGACGAGTTAATACTTCCAATCAACTTGGTTAGTATTGTTATTGATTTGTTTGTACTGCCAGCAATGGAAATTAGTATTATTTGGGTTCATATACTGCCAGGTATGTATTAATACTGCTAGCCTTATCCAGTTTGTACTGTTAGGCTTGTTATTTGGTTCGTATTGCTAGCAATGAAGTCTTATTACTGGCAAGGGTATTTTACTATTGTTCGAGATAAACAAAGGGTTTGTTAATGCAGCTGTTACGTGTTTTAGTGCAGCTAACCCTAGATATTTATGTTGTCAACTCTTGAAGAACAGATACTAAGATTATATCAGTTAATTACTGAACTTCTACCATACAAAGGATTATATATGAAGTTAAGAGGAAGGTTTGATACTCTTAGATTCGAATGCCTTAGTGTGAACGTTTATACTGCTAGCTATCATGAGTTTGTACTGCTAAGGATAGTGCTTAGTACTGCTCATTAGAATTTTAGTATTGCTAGTTCATTGTTTATACTGCTAGTTAGTACTGCTAGCTTTAGCCAATATCGGATAAAGGAGAGATTTTGTTCTTGCTGAATATGGAATGTGGAAAAACTCACAACAAATGACGAAGGGTTTTTGGATTTGGTTTACATGTATTAACAGATTTAATAGCTCAAATTTATTGGAATAATTAGTTACAAAATGATTAATATCACCTATTTGAAGTTTAAGTTGGAATTTACTTGGGTACACTGTTTATCAATCTGAAATGCTAACAACTTGGAGGTAACTTGTATGTTGTTTTCATTGTTTGTAAACAAAGAAGACTTGTCAAAATCTAGCAAAGTGTGTGATTTCTCGTTATTGTGCTTAATGCTCACATTTGCATCACTTGGTAAGGTGCCCCTCATGAGAAGATGAGGATAATTGACGAAGAGGTAGCGATCTACTTATATTTCACAATATTTATTTATAAGGTTTTAGAGTTACGTGGTATAGTACAAGACATAAGACACAAGTTTGGGTATTCTACTACAGCATCAAGTTCGTTATACTTAGTATATCCCTTCATCATTATCATTACATAGAGCCTACAAATTAGAAGATTCAAGAATGGTTAACATATGGTTTCAAGGAAGCTTAATGTTAAATTTTTAAACATATTACATGTGACAACTTGAGTGAAGGTTTTTTACTACTGCAAACATTATTACTACTGCTAGTGTGATTTTCTACTACTCAAGTTCATGTTTTCTTATAAGCTTAATGGAAAGGGTAATATTGAGAAGTTAGAAAGGCTAGATTAGAAGATGTGACATGGTTGTGGTTGTCGAAATCAAAGTTTGCATACTTTAGTCCCCTATATTGGATTATGTACAAAAATGGGAAGAAGATATAACAAAGACAAATGATGCAACTTACAGATCCTATGGTGGAAACTGCATGGAGATCCTTATTATTTCATATATAAATATATTAAGATATATAATATATATAGATATTAATATAAAAAGCTAATATATATATATATATATATAATATTATATTAGAATTTAGTAATTTTTGTGCTTATATGGACTCTGTCATTATCAACTAGGGGAAGATTGTTGGAAATATATTTGAGTTGATAAACAAAACATATAAAAGATAAGGACTTAAAATAAAAAGGAGGAGATTCCTCAAAAGATGGAAGAATTACTGAAGATTTCCAAGAATATACTTGTAAAAGTTAGGAAGATTTAGTTGTTTCCTAATACTTATCCTTTGTAAACCTAATATCTCTAGTATATAAAGAGATATAGGTTGTAAGTATTGTGCGTGTCGAAAGAGACAACACTAGGAAAATTTTTTTTGTGGTGGTGTGTTAGTTGTCTAGGCTATCAGTCCTCTAATTGACGCCTAGGGATTGGTTCAGTTTTAGCTCCAGGATCTTGATTCCTGTTTATAGTTTAGATAACACGTTCTACCATTGATCAATGTAGAATTGGGGCTTGTAATAGTCATGTATCATTATAGAGAAGATAATGATGAAAAACCTTGTTAGAGTAACTTTGATTCTGTGTTATTATTCCGCTGTGCAAATTTATTAATCATTGTTATTCATGATCCTAGATGATAACTAATCATTCTCAAGCTATAAACGATCTAAGGAGTTATTTTGGAATTCACATTTTCTTTCAACTAGGTGAACTAAGAAAAATGATTTTAGCTGTTTGTGGTGATGTGGACGGATTATATCCAATGAAGTGTCAAGATGTGTGAGGTGATAAGATTCTCATGGGATTTTAGCTGTTGGATGTTTTTTAAATCATTTTATGTTTAGGTGTGAATTAAAGATTAATCTACCTAGAACCTCTTATCATAAGTTTAGTTTATTGGAGAAAATTATACATGATGAAGATAAGGGTGTTCTTGACATTTCACTTTAGTCTATAAAGAATATCCATGTGTAAAATAGAAAAGCAAAAAAAAAAATATAACGTGTAATATTTTTAATGACGTAGATATCATTCCTGTCATATTAGTATAATTGTCCCAAAACAACAAGTTGCAATGGCTATATTGGTAATAAAACAAGTGTGTTTACTAGATGTGTAAGCTTAAGAAAGTACGTTTCTAATTAATGGACTTAACCCATAAATAAACATAATAAAACCTTGAAACATCATCAATAAATGTCACTAAGTATTTCTTATTCCCTAAAGAGGGAGTAGCATATAAATCACACAGATCACTGTAAATTAGCTTTAAAACTTTAGTTTCACGTTTTATATTTTGAAATGGTTTCTTTGTTATTTTGGTCAGCATGCAAGTATTACACTTTTCAGTGTACATGTCAAAAGCTAGAATTAACCCATCCTTAGACATATCTTGCATTCTCTTAAAGTGGACATGGCCCAGTCTAGCACGCCATAAGATTGAATCATTCAGTTTAGAGATTGACATAAAGGCTGAAGCAATATTATCATTAACAATATTAAGCCTGAACATTTAATTACTCAAATAACCAAAACTAATAAACACACCATGTTTAGATAGAACAAATTTATTAGATTCAATCACTTGTTTATAACATAATAATTCAAAATACAACGTTTGAAACTAAATACTTCTTATATTAGGGAACTGCAAAATCATTAAACCTGTAAACATCATTTTCAGAACTAGAACCTAATATCTACACAGACTACGTCCATATAAAGCCAAGGGGCTGTTGACTCATTTCCCATATTAAGAATAGATCCATCATTCAACGACTCATATGTCTTGAACTAGCATCTATCTTTACATACATGAAATGTTGCTCCTGAGTCAACCCACCACGCAACATCATCATCCTACACAAAATAAGCTTCAGATACATATGTAACATAATAAACCTGAAGAGAATTTATTAAACATATTATGACCTTTCAATGAGTTAGATGAACCTTCCACCGAACCCTTTGTGCTTAAACCATTGGATTTGTTGCCAACATTAACACATGTTCAATCCCTTTTAATGTGACAAGTTTTTCCACATTTCCAACAAGTAGGTTTTGCCTTCTTGTTAGGATCAGCCCTTGTGTTATCATGATGTTTACGTTTACCCTTGTTGTCATTGCACCTGAAGGAGTTGTCATGCTCCACCATATTGACAACTGAAGGAGCCATCACATTGTTTACCCTGTGGCTTGTCACTTAACAAGCACCTTGAGGACTCCTCAGTGCGCAGAATGACTGCCCAAAATCTCAACAAAAGTACGCTCCTCCTTAAGATTTTCAAGGTGTGGTCTTGAAATCTTTCCAAGAAGGTAGGGATTTTATCAATGATACAATAACCTTGATATGGCCTCAGCCATGTTATCAGTCTTAGTTGTGTAAACCTTCTATGTATACCAAGAAGTTCATTGTATTGTTCCAAGACTGGTCTTGAATCAGTCATGTTGTAATTTGTGAAATTACTAACAAGGAACTTCTTACTTGATGCATCCTCAGCTATATGTGATGGCCTCAAAGAAAAATCTGTTACCCAAATATGGTGACTTATCGGGGGGGGGGGGAGGAATTACATTTATCATTTATAGTCCTGTCGGGTTAGTTTATACTTCCATGAAGGGGTGAAGCTCACTTTTGAAAAGGTGAAGTGTGTGTGTCTTTTCTCAACCACACACACTACTTCCCATCTTATCTCTTTTCTCTCTACTATAATGAATAAACATCTCTTTCACTTTACCAAGCCTCCGGATCATGTGTTATTTCCATATTCACATTAAGAGTAAAAGCAGCAGTGGTGACACACAACATAATCCAGTTCACCATTTTATCATGAAAACAAAGCCCTTAAGAGTCCTTTTTGAAAAACTCTAGTTAACTGTATCTATAAGCTATTTGATATCTAATTTAAAGCCACTCTCTATGACCCCCACCTATTTCTACTAGTATTTCTGGTGTGAAAGCAAAATATTGTCTTGAATATGCCTTCCTGGGATGAATGCACTCTGATTGCAGCTTATAAACTTCCCAAGAATAGGCTTAATTCTATTTGTCATTACTTTACTGATACACTTGTAAAGTATATTACAACATGCAATGGGCTGAAGTTAGTGACCTTATTAGGAGTTTGGACTTTAGGAATCAAAGAAATAAAGGTAGCATTCAATTCACCCAACATTTGCAGAAAGCCAAAGAACTTTATGATTGCTCAACAATAACCATCACAAATAACAATCACTGCTATTTTTAAAGACAGTTAAAAGTGAAAACCATCATCCAGTAGCCTTTGAATCATCAATGTTTAAAAAATATCACTTTTTATTCAGACAATATATCTCTAGAATAATTTTCACCAGACTCCTCAGCTCATTTTCTTTCTTAACAATATTCTCACTTGACTTCAATCTCCTTAACTGGGATGGCTTGATCCTAAGATAGGCTTCAAAGAAGTGCTTTAGTAAAAAGCTATGGGATTTGATCTTGTTTATATCTTTTCCCAGTATCATCACTTAAAGAATAAACTTTGCTTCTATTACTCCTTCCTTTCAGAACTCTATGGAAGTAACTGTTGTTTTTATCACCCTCGCACAACCATTTGATTTTAGCCTATTGATGCAAAAACTTTTCGTCGTCATTTTTAGCTTCACAAAATTCCTTCACCAGTTTGGCTTCCTTCAACCTTAGAGATTGATCATTAGGATCAGCATCAATAGCTACTTGAACTTCTTAAATCTACTTTCTCAAATATTCAACCCTCATGAACAGGTTCCTTTTGCTCCATCCCAGCTTATAAAGGGGAGACTGTAAACTCTTTAACTTTTTCATAACTTGATACATTTAATAGCCTTGAATATTTTGATCTCATTTTTCCTTAACAATAGGAATGAATTCTTGTTTATCAGTAATGTAATTAGAGAATATAAAAGCTTTTATTTTCTTTTTACAATGGTTGGAATACATAAGATAGCTGAAGTATGATCAGAGATAAGGTAAGGAAGAAAATTAGCATGGGCTTGAGAGAATTGCTTGATGAAATATTCATTAGACATGACTCTATCCAGGTTCTTAAGAATTCCTGTCTTGATTCCCATTTTAGCTTTATGAAGGTTCTTTGTCCATGTAAAATGGAGACCAGAACTGCAAATGTCTTCCACTTTAATAGAATTTAAGCAATCTTGGAATTCCATCATCTCGGTACTCATAAAAGAAGTTCCATAAGAGTTTTCATTAGGATGAAGAGTGACATTCATATCCCCAGCAATACTTCAAGGCTTTCCATTCACATATATGTTATCATTAATCAAATATCTCCATAGCTTCCTTCTTTCTGGACCTTCATTTGCAGCATATACAAAAGAGTAGAAACACTTGAAATTAAACCTTGGAGCACTGATAATACAAAAGATAGCTTGACTAGTCTTATGCAGGACTTGAACATTTGTGTCATTATCCCACCCAACCACAATTCTGCATCCTTTGTTACACTCTTGCATATTAGAGATCCACTCCCATCCATGAAAGATTTTATCACATGATTTTTGAAGCTTTTTACTCTTAAGTCTTGTTTCTAAAACAACACACACCTGAATTTACTCACTAATCACTAAATTCATAACTTCTTTTTGTTTCTCAAGAGTATTCATCCCCCTGATGTTCCATACCCCTATTTTATACTCTATATAAATCTTCATTAAGAACATTACCCTCCATACCATTTATCTCATTTTCTTTTATAAAATTTGTTGTCTTATTACTAACATTAATGACATCTCTATCTCCTCATTCCTTTCCTTTTTCCTGTCCTCCTCCCATTTTTATTTAAAGTATTTTATCATGTCATTTAACCAAGACATTGATTAACTGAGAGTAAGATGTAGTTTCTTATCCAAAAATTTATCAACTATCATTATTTCTTTTAACATTCTTAATTCTTGATCATTATCCTCTGGTGGTGAATCAAGAACTGAGTACTTGTTAGTAGTTTTCCTCAAATATTCCACATCTTTTTCTTTCACATTCCATTTGTTATTCTTCACATCATTGTTATCCTTTTTCTTGTTTAAGTTCTATGCATCCACTTGTCTTCTCCTATATTCCTGCCTCCAAACCTCAGCTATCTTTCTTCTTCCATCACCATTATTATGCCATTGGTTATAAGTGTTAGTTCTAACACCTGGAAAATTTACATTTCCATTGCTAGAATTTTTCATGTACCCCTGCAACACTTTATGTGTATTTCTCTCCTGTCTACCACTACCCTGATCTTCCATACTCTTATAAGCTTTTTCAGAACTTATTGAATCCTCTTTTCCAACAGCACCAATCCCTCCTTTTTTACAATGTCTTATATTATGCCCAAATACCCTACAATGAGTACAGACTGGAGGCTTCCAGTCATACACAACCTTAACTGTCTTACTTCCTTTAATATTGTTATCCTTGTCTCTATACTGTATTTAACAATCTCTTTATTGAATTCCTTTATCTGCATCCATTTCCATAAGGACTCTTGCATATTTAAAGTTTCCTACTCCTTTGTGACACATAGTAGCAGTCATAGTATCCATCAACATAGGTTTGCCTAGGCTACTAGCAAGGGCACTAATTCCATCCACAGACCAGGCCTCAAGAGGAACATTTACAATTTTGACCCAAACAGACAATCTCTTTGGTTCCATTTTCTCCATTCCTATTTCAGAATTCCACTTTTGAACAAACATTGGTTTATTTTTTACCATCCAAGGCCCTTTATCTAAAACAACATTCAAGCTATTACTATCTCTGAATTTGAAGACATAATGGCCATTCTTATTAGCATCAATATCAGTTATCCTAAATTTACCCTACATCCTTCTTATATTATATCTAAGTTCATGAATATTCATTTATAACCAACAAATTTCCCACAAAGAGTAAGTCCCCATCTTTCACTTCTTTTTTTTTACTAACACTTCATCAAAAATCACCACCTCACTACCAGTTTCAGTGATCATAGTAGGAATATAGTTTAGGTTTTTAGATAGTTCATCTTGTTTCACTATATGTGCATATGTCATATTGTTACTTTTAGATGTTACTCCATTTCCCCCATTAAACCTATTTTCCTTCTTTCCAGAATTTGTTACACATTCAGCATAGCATTCTCATCATTGTCACACTTATTCACAAAGGTACATTTAGATTTCTCAGGGTTAGCATTTACCTTACTATTCTTAGTCCTAAATAATCCAACATTTTCCTTCATACCATTCTTAATTAGCCCATCCTCTTTTTCCCTCACCTTATTAGTCACCATACACGCATCTATGTGTGCTTCTCCACTCCCATTACACACCTTTTCTTTCCCAGTATCATTTTCAAATTCCTTTGTATTCTTCTGATAATCAGTACTCTTTCTTGATGTGTTTTTCTTATTAGTTTTAGAATTGTTGATACTGTGAATAGAATCCTCAAAATTTTGAAGTATTTTAGTATTTCTCTTAGTCCTCATACTAAAATTATTGGGGAAAATTAACAGAGAATCAAAATCCATCAATTAGACTGCCAAAACAGTAATTCAATCAGATTATCAAAACAACTAACTTCATCATCCTACAGGCCTAATAGAATCAATACTAATCCGAAAAATTAAATGAAAAATCTTGGCGCCAAAACACCAAAATTTCAATTAACGGATCGAATCAATGAATCTATCAAAAATCTATACCGATGTGCTCAGAATAGCGTGTAGATTAGTTTGGTGTTTTGATGATTGGGTTTAATAGAATAGTGATTTTAGTGTAGTAACCAATTTTTGGATGGATTCGCCATTTTTTAGTCTTCGATATATGGTTCTCACAACCTATGAAACCTATTTCTAACGTAATGCATGTGAGGACATTCCCACCAATTAAGTTGCAGCATACCGTTTTTCTTTGAAATCCAAGTTCCTTCCTGTCTTCTGAATGAATTTCTTCACTCTGACAGTCAACATAGCCACCTGCCATCTAAGATCCAATTCTTCCAAGTCATCTTCATCAATCTGCTGAAAATCCTCATTTTCAAGTTGAGGACTGGTTGTTGGTTGTGCAAAGAAAGAGCACGCTACATCATGAGCACATGGGGTAGTTGAAACTTGACTAATTCCTCCAGCAGTACTAACCCCAAAATCTCCACTGGCAGTACTAACTTCATTAGTACTGCTAGTGTTCTCAGAGGAAAGAAATGCCAAGTTCTGAGAAGTAGAAGTGGAACTTGAAGACCTTTTCATCTCATCTTCATAGACCCTAAGGTTGTTGTAGAGGTCATCAATATCAATCTCATCAATGTCTGGCTTATTTCTCATGATTAGAGCAATTTGATTCCATGAAGGAGGAAGACTTCTTAGGAACTTCTGGTTGATATCTTCCTTTGATATTGGAGCACCATGAACCTCCAATTGACTTATGAGTTTTTGGAACCTATCATAAGCCTTGTCCAGACTTTCATTTGATGCAGTAGTAAAGTTTTCAAACTGATGTTTTAGAACATTTTTCTGCATCTTCTTGGATTCTTCATTACCTCCAAACCTTGCTTTGATTGCAGCCCAGAGTGATTTAGCATCTGCAACATTGTGAAACTTGAGGAGGTATTCATCAGGTATTGCTAAAAGCAAGATGCTCTTAACTCTTTCCTGATTCCTTTTAGCAGCCAGTTGTTTGGCAGTCTTAGGAGCAGGAGGAGCAGATGTTTCTCCAGTTGGTGCAGGCTCTTCTTCTAGATCTCCATTGACAATAACATCCCATAGGTTATGGTCTGTGTGACAGATATATTGTCGCATTCTCATGCTCCAAATATCATATTCTCCCTTCCTGATGATAGGGATTTTCATTGCTGTGATAGTGGGTGGAGGAGTGTCTTGTTCTGCCATCTTACAATTGAGTTCTTCTTATTCAGAGTTTCCACACAAGCTCTGATACCACTTGTTGGATCGTTTACTGAATAGATCTTAACCTTTAGCTTGTAAAGGGTTTGTTCCTTTAGATAATTCTAAAGCAACAATAATGAAACACTGATTTGAACACTATTGATTATGCGGAAACTAATCAATAATGCTAAGAAGAACAGTATTAAGAATCACAAAAGAACTTTATATTATAACTTGAATCTGCCTAGGTTACAGATTACAAAACTATGATTGCTAATCGATCTCTATTGATCTGTGTAGAACTATATCTACTAACTATGCCTAGGGTTCCTTTTATAGACTAAGGAAACCCTAATGGGCTTTACAAAACGCGTACAAAGATCATGCATATCCTTTCCTAAGATATCTCATGCATATCTTATAAACGGTACTAACTATTTTATACTAACGGTACTAACTATCTGATCAGTACTAACATTTTGTACTGTCAGTACAAATTACAACTAGTGGTACTAACTAATATAACTAACGGTACTAAGTTAGGAATGCATAATTCCGAACAATACTCCTCTAAACATGATTGTTGAACTTGTTTAACTTTATATTTCTTTAGTGTAAACATCTTGTAGACCAAAAGTATGTATCCAAACACTTCTATTCTTCAAATCCCCATTTTGATGAACTTGATCAGTATCAACTCTACAACCTTGATTTTCTTTAAGCTTCCCTTCTTTATCAGCAACACAGCAAATTTCCCATTTCCAAGTGCTTATTTGATCTGAATTTGAGCTTAAAAATGCTTAGTAGTTCATTCAAAACTGCAGTTTAAGTATAATCCAGTTAAGGCTGCATATAGTTTTTCAGCTCATTTAGTTGGCTATTCTTTGTCAATTGTGTGTGCTGATTAGGTATAAGTAGTGACCAAAGTTTTCCAAGCATTATTAGTTTCTTTTTAGCTTAATTAGTCTTAAATTCCATCCACAGTTTACATTTAGGTATTTAAGCTTAAGTTTAGCATTTCTAGCATCTTATTAGTGGTTATGCGTCTGTGCTTATTTGTGTTTTTATAAAAAGTAGGCTTCATTTAAAAGTTGTTTTTAAGCTTATTGAAAGATTTTGCAAAAAGAAATTTCAAAAAATAAAAACATATAAGGGTATAGGGAAGCCAAGGGTGAGCAAGACTCGAACCCTACCTAAATTACACCTTTTGTTTTTAACATAAACCCACAACCATCTTGCTTGGGTCTTTTACTGTTGACCCGTGGGCTCAGTTTTACTTTTATAATCATTTTCCTAGCTTTGCTTTTCTAGCTTATATGATTTTTTGGGCTTATTTATAAGTCCCTATTTTAACAGTTTTATTTTTCCTGCATTAGTAGTAGTATTAAACACTTTCAGTAATTTTTTGAATTTTTTATAAAATAGTTTAGTATTTTTAATTAATTTTCTAGATTAAAATAGTTTTTAAATTGATAATAAATAAAATAAAAGTAAAAAAAATATAATTCTTTTTTCTAAAATTATTTTTAGTCATTTAAGATTTATAAAAAATAAAAAAACATTTTTAGGGTTAATTTTTGATAATTTAGTTTTTAAGTCGCGTTTTTTAGAATCTCGTTAGCGTTTTTAGCCCATATCTTTAATGCATTTAAGTTTGTTGATTTTATGTGTTTTCATGCATTCTAATTGTTAGATGAAATAGGAAACAAATCACAAAATCTTAAAAATTCATTCAGGCGGATCACAAACTCAACTCGATTTCAATTCGCACCTCGTCGGGTTTCGGACTCAGGAAAGGTTTTGAATTTTACTTTTGGATTAAAAAAGAATTATTCTATAAAATCCTTTTGAATACTTATTACTATACTTTTATTGACTAATCCTTATACTATATTTTACGTATACGTATTTGGTTGATAATCAATTTTTGGCGCCGCTGCCGGGGAGGTGTGTTCGATTTTCGTGTTAACATTTGAAGATTAGTTTTTGAAGACCCTTCCTCGTGAAGTTATCGTTTTTCATTTGTGAATATTTTCTTTTTATTATAAAACCATAAAAATACAAAAATATTTTATTTTCTCATTTTTTTAATCAAAAATACCAAAAAAATCAAATAACCAACAAAATCAATCGTTGTGTCACTTGTGAATTCGGCTCACCTTTAGATTACAAACTTTAAGAGAGGTTTAAGGAGGGTTGATCCTACGAACTTCGACCCGAAAGGAGAAGGTTTTTAAAACGCTTCGCGCTTACCCGCTCCTCCGCTTCTTTGTGCGTTTTCTAAAGAGCTACCTTTCACTTGTTCGATTATCGGTTACAAAAATATTTTTCTTTTTATTTTTTATTTTTAGTGTATGCAAACTCGCTCTTCTTCGAAATTCGTTGGTGAACCTTCTATAAATCCTACTTCTACGATTTTTATTATAAAACCATAAAAATACAAAAATATTTTATTTTCTTAATTTTTTTTAATCAAAAATACCAAAAAAATCAAATAACCAACAAAATCAATCGTTGTGTCACTTGTGAATTTGGCCCACCTTTAGATTACAAACTTTAAGAGAGGTTTAAGGAGGGTTGATCCTACGATCTTTGACCCGATGGAGAGGTTTTTTAAATACGCTTCGCGCTTACCCCGATCCTTCGCTTCTTTGTGCGTTTTCTAAAGAGCTACCTTTCACTTGTTCGATTATCGGTTACAAAAATATTTTTCTTTTTATTTTTTATTTTTAGTGTATGCAAACTCGCTCTTCTTCGAAATTCGTTGGTGAACCTTCTACAAATCCTACTTCTACGAATCCGAAGCGTCGTAACCGTAGACATTTAAAACAAAGAGTCGAACCGTTCGCTCTTGAAGAGACTCCCGTAGTTACGATGGTCGATCAACATACTATGGCGGAATTTACTTGTGCACAACCGGAGGGGTTTATGCCAGAGGCAAGGTAATACCATTGATTACCCGCTGAGCATTTCGAAGCTCAAGCACTAGTCTAATCTCAATCTTGTAACTTCAAAAACAATTCTTTGGTTTTGAAAAGGACGATCGCCATGTTATTATTCGATATTTTAAGATAGATTACTTTACGTGAAGTACAATGATGGTGCCCGAGACTCGATTAAGCGTATGCTTTTTCCAATTTTCTATCGTGGTCCAGCCCGAATTTGGATCGAGACAAAGAACCCCTTCTCGTGTCTATTCTGTACTTGGGCGATCTTGTGTCCATGTTTATTAACCATTCTTTGCCTCCCCTCAAAAAACACAAACACATATCTAAGGAATGAAATTCAATTTTCATTTCAATAAAGGTTGAAACAAACGTTCGTACGGCATAGGACCGTTTTCAAGCGTTCTCTTTCGAGCATGGCCCACCTCACGGGGTTTATACCGGATTGCATCAATCTTGATCCTTAACAACGGTTTAAACCTAACGATCAAGATCTTTGTGACTCTTGCCGCCGGTGGCAAGCTTTTGGATAGTAATGCCAGCGAGATTGCTGTGATAATTATCGATAAAAACAAATCCAAAGTTCATGATTTCATGAAATTAAAACCCATTGTTTCTCAAGCTATGGGGGGGGTGGGGTAGTGATATTTAACTCTTCCGTGATGGCCAAAACTTACCGAGGCAGTAAACTCAACAAACTATTGTGTTGTGACTAGTGCCATCGACCGCTATGATGTAAATAAATTTATAGCATACCACAGTTCAGCTTTTGTAAAAGCTGTGAGGTAAATCTGTGTTATTTGTGCGGTGCTTCTTGCTTACGACAGTGTCTGCCACCGATGGCAACACTTTTTTGGGCTATCAAGACAATATTTCAAGGATTGTTTCAGCGCCACGAGTAAATACAATAAGGAAGAATACCAGTATCATCCTCGATGGGGGGGTTGGGTTTAAAAAAAATGGCTAAACCATAATTTGGACACAGGTTTGGCTCTCAACCGAATGTGCAATATAATCATAAATTGGTTTAATCAAAAATCAAAATCATGGATTAATCAAAATCAATGATTTAATCGAGGAATTATTTATAATCATAAGGGAAACACAAAATTAATCAAGCTCGAGTAATTCAACCGCAAGTTACGAAACTAGTGATTTCTCAGCCTACATAGGCATATTGATGTCGTAATGAAAAACATGCAAACCCAAATGACCTCGTTGACAAATTCGAACATTGAGCTTAAGAACATGTTTGGTCAATTCATGAAAATGAATACCGCTTCTACTTCGGGTTCAGGATCACTTCCTAGCAACACCGTTGCTAACCCGAGAAGTGACTTGAAAGCAATCACTACCCGAAGTGGTGTTTCTTATGATGGACCTCTTATTCCTCTACCTTTTTCTTCTCTCCCTAAGGTGGTGGAATGGCAACCCGAGGTAACAAAGGATACGGTGCAACCAAGTACCAAACACATCCAACCTCTGGTAGTCCAAACTCATTTTCAAATTGATGAGCCCGTTGTTGCTCCTAAGCCTAAACCGACTATACCTTATCCTTCACGAGCCAACAAACAAAAGCTTCGTGAAAAAGATGATAACCTTGCTTTAAAATTTGTTGAAATTTGTAGGGAATTACATTCGAGCGTAGTTTTCGCGGATGCTCTTCTTACATTACCAATATTTGCGTTCTATGTTTAAAAAGTTTCTTAAATATAATAAAGAAATAATTTTTGAATTAGC
Organism: Tanacetum coccineum; assembly: GCA_026074375.1. Classification (NCBI taxonomy): domain Eukaryota; kingdom Viridiplantae; phylum Streptophyta; class Magnoliopsida; order Asterales; family Asteraceae; genus Tanacetum; species Tanacetum coccineum. The sequence goes on along the minus strand of BQNB010008008.1, from coordinate 74,444 downwards.
TAAAACGCCGGTGAATGAGAATTTTTGGCGGTTATCCTAAAAAGTTGCCCAAAAAACATGGAGACCTCAGCAAATTTCTCATTCCATGTGATTTTTCGGAGTTAGTTGATTGCTTAGCCTTGGTAGATCTTGGTGCAAGCATCAACTTTGATGCATCTTTCCATATGGGATAATATATCTACTCCCCGATATCTTACTCCTACACAAATGATTTTTTCGCTCGAGCTCCGCGGATCCGATCCACGACTCGGTCTCTGACCGGAATGGCGAAGTTGTCTTTGTTAAATTAGGAATGTTCCATTTTCGGCCGACTTCGTAGTTGTGGATTTTATTGTCGATCCTGGGATTCCCCTTATTATATCAGACGACCCTTTTTGAGCAACAGCTCGTGCTTTGATTGATGTTTTACGGTGAAGTAATTAAACCCTACATGTTGATGATGATCGATAAACTTTAATAGTTGTACAAAACTTCGAGATACTCCTACAATAATTCTGAATCAGTTAATCGAATCGATGTCATCGACGTTTCATGTGAGGAGTATGCTCAAGAAGTTCTCGGTTTTTTGGATATTTCTAAGAGTGGCAATCCCACTCCGTCTTTAGATCCTATCCTTTCTACTTCTTTCCCCTCTCACTCTGTTTGAAGTAAGCGAATTTATTTTGGAAGAAATCGAAGCTTGTCTTACAAATGATTCAATTCCACCGGGAATTGATGATGCCGACTTTGATCCGGAGGGAGATCTTCTTCTACTCGAGAAGTTATTAAATGATGATCCATCATCTCTTTCTCCCTCCGAAAGAATCTTCATTTTGAGGAACTTAAAACGATAAAATCTTCTATTGATGATCCTCCGGAGCTCGAGCTCAAGGATTTACCATCTCATCTTGAATATGGTTTTTAGAAGGAACCGATAAATTACCCGTCATAATTTTAAAAGAGTTCAAAGATGAAGAAAATACCGCCATTCTAAAAGTTCTAAGTCACAGCAAAAACGGGCAATCGCGTGGAATAAATCTTTGACATTAAGGGTAGTCGATCTAGTTTTTGTCCTTAAGATTTTATGGAAAGATGACTCAAACAGGCTGTTCAACATATAAGAGGGTTAACCCAAAAATACATGAGGTTATCAAAAAGGAAGTTATCAAACTCCTTGATGCTGGATTGATTTACCCTATCTCCGATAGCCTGTGGGTTAGCCTCGTTCATTGTGTGCCAAAGAAGGGCGATATGACCGTAATTGAAAATGATAATAATGATACCTCCTCTGATGATGTTAGGGATGACGCGTATGCTATTAAACTACGAATGTTAAATTGATCCTCCCGTAAGATTATCTTTCTCGTTACCGTTTATGGTCTCCTATGCGTGAGAGCGACTCGCGGGAATGAATACTATGGTTTCTAGATGGTTTGTTGGGCATATTTTCAGAGAATACTATTGACTCTTTAGACCAATGATAGTACCACCTTCACTTGCCCTTATGGGACGTTTGCCTACCGACGTATGCCTTTTGGTTTATGTAATGCTTCGGGCACGTTCCAAAGGTGCATGATGGCCATTTTCCACGACATGATCGAGGAAACAATGGAGGTCTTCATGGACGATTTCTCAGCTTTCGAGGATTCTTTCTTGTCTTTCCTTTCCCATTTAGACAAAATGCTAAGACGGTGGGTAGGCATATAATTTAGTTCTTAATTTGGGCGAAATGCATTTTATTGGTAAAAGAATGGCATTGTTTTAGGACATTAAATTTCAAAGTCGTGATTGAGGTCGACAAAGCTAATGTTTGGATGTTATAGCTAAATCTCCCTCATCCGACTACCAGTTAAGAGGAGTTCAGAAAGTTTTGTAGGTCAGGCAGGGTTTCTAATTGCGTAATTTATCCTAGATTTTTCTAAAAATTGACGGCCGATGACTCCCATCTTCTTGATAAAAGAAACTCGGTTGTTTTGCAAATGAAGTATTGAGCATTGTTAATATCGGTATATAAAGAAGTACGAGCACGATTTTAGTGCCCGATTGGGACTACCATCGCCGAAATGTATGTTTGGATGCTTGGAATTTATGCGGTTGGTGCCGTACTTGGGCACGAAAGAGTCCAAAACATCTGTTCAGCCTTACACTATGCTAGTAAGACCATGTCGTTGCTTAAGCACATTAACTACGATACAGAAAAGAATTATTACGCTGGTGTTTTGGCGCTTTTCGACAACACGAGGATAATTCTGGCCGTAACTTAGTCTTGTCTATGACCCCATAGTGTATACGACACTCGGCTCTTAAGTATCTTTCTCGCTAAGTAAGTGCTAAGCTGAGATTTGCTAGGGTGGGATTCTCCTACTCCAAGAATTCGATGTTATAATTCAAGATAAAAAAGGAGCGGAGAATCTCACGGTCGACCACTGATCATAAGTCTAGGAACCCCCATCAAAGCTGATCTTAAGAATAATACGAAATTACAGAACGGTTTTCCTCTCGAGACTCTTGGGTTGGTTTCTTTCGTTGGTGATTAAAGTACCCCATGGTTTTCAGACATTTCAAAGTACCATGCGAGGAATTTTTATTGTTAAGGATGTCGTCCACCAACAAAGAAAAAATTATTTAGGATGTTAAACTATTTTTTTTGAGGTCGGGACCCCTTTTGTTTAAGTTTTGTGCGGATCAAATAATTAGGCGGTATGTTTTACGGCTAAGAACCCTTTGTTATCCTTGCACGGCTTCCTATAACGGGGCCCATCCGGGGGACATCATGGTGCATTACTACACCGCTAAAAAGTCTTTGATGCCGGTTTCTTTTGGCCTACTATTTACCGAGATGCCCATGACTTAGTCACACGGTGTGATGCTTGTCAACGTCAAGGAAAAATCTCGCAACGTGATGAAATGCCTCAAAATGCAATTCAAGTTTGCGAGATCTTTAACGTGTGGGGCATCGATTTCATGGGACCATTCCCGTCTTCACGAGGGAACAAGTATATCCATGTATGCCGTATGTTTGTCATAAATGGGTAGATAGCAAAAGCGCTCCACTAACGATGCCTAAGTTGTTGTAAAAATATTTATTCTCTTTTTGCCCGGATTGGATTCCTTCGGGCTTTATTCAGTGATCGCTGGTACCAAATTTTTGTAATGATCAATTTGCTAAAATTTGCTTAAATATGGAGTTACTCATCGTCTTTCTACCGCGAGGCATCACCCACAAACAAGTGGGCAAGTGGAGGTTTCAAATCATGGCTTGAAACGAATTTTAGAGAGGACCATAGGTGATAACGTGCTTTCTTGGTTCCGATAAAGATTAGGTGATTCATTATGGGCTTCTGTACGCTTTCAAACACCCATAGGGTGTGACTCTGCTTATAAGCACGTGTAGGAAAACTTTCATCTTCCTATCGAGTAGAGCACAAGGCCTTTTAGGCCTTAAGCATCTGTATTTTGACCTCTTAGACCGCGGGTTGATCACCGGAAGTTCATAATGAATGAATTAAATGAACTTCATGATCTAGCTCCGAGACTTTCTTTGATTGTTACAGAGTAGAAGACGAAAGAAGATTCAGACTCAAGACCAAAACCGCGTCTTCAGCGTTGGTGATCGGTTTTTCTTCATATTCTTGGTTATAAGATTTTCTCGGGAAAGCTAAAAACCCGTTGGACCGGGCCGTTCACCGTTGCTCAAGTTTTATCTTATGGCACCATTCAGTTATCTTCAACTAATGGGCCAAACTTCAAGGTGAACAGTCATAGACTTAAGCACTATTTTGGTGGGGACATACCATCGATGGTTGTCCCGGATCTCCAAACTTTCCCCATGGACAAATAAATTCGGGGTGGAGTCATAGCTTAGTGGTCATTTATAAATAAAGCGCTTGAGGGGTGTCAACCTATGCTCTATATTAGTAGTAGTATATTTATTAATAAGTGTGATGTGAGGAGGTTTCGCCTCGTCCTTTCTATGTTTTGTTATTTTGTGGTTTATGTCCAGGATGCCACCATAATTATGGATGACTCTGTGGCGCGTGGTTTTGTCTATCGTCCACTCGATCTTCAATCCTCCAGGTTATACGGGAATCTGAGTTATTCGAGATCTTAGGATTTAACGGTTTATCTATTAAAGCATACTTAATTAAACGGCTTTATAATTTGCGTAGAAACCCCCCTTATTGTTTGGATTATGCCTGGAAATTAGTATGGGGGTGACTGTTCACATTGGTGGCAAGTGTAGTTCTAGTATGGGGGAGATCTTTCGATTCGATCTTACTTGCATTTACCTTGTCTTCGCGTAACCCCGTTTTTCCACCAAAAATAGCAAAAATATGCCAAAATTTAAAAATTTGCAAAAAGAGAATAAGTGTTTCGACACATAGTTTTGTCTTTTTAGGAATAAAATTTTGACTTGATCGAGCATGTTGTCTCTCTAGCTCTTGCCCCTTTACTTATATAATTTTAAGCTTTTGCTGAGTCTTTTATTACAAAGAAGCTTTTAAAAGCGAATTCTCGCTTATGAGCAAGAGTGTGCATGTGTTCCATGATAGGACTTTAAAAATGCAAAGCTTGTTTTATTGACTTAGCATTCGTGGATCTTTTTATTGAAGATTTTAATTTTGCGAATGATCAAGAAATGAAAGTGTTTTTATATAAGTTAAATTGTTACACATAGAGTAGCGCTTGGATCTCTTTAAAGCTCGATAGAGGTTAATTGTGACTTTTGCTCTCTATTAGCTTATATAATACTTTTTATAACTGTTGCTTAAATAATAGTTTCTTTGGCTTTGGCAGATTTCTTAGTTTAAAATCACTTCGTAGAGATTCCTTCTGGTGAAAGTAAGGTACACATCGAGGTTTTATCAGTGTTGTAGGGAAATAGACTCCTGGACCATGGTTGGCTCCCATGCCGATTGTCAGTTGTTAGAGACCGCAAGACTTGAATATGGCTAATAATAATACGTTATGTATAAACCGAAGCAAAATATGACCACTTCTCTTGAGGTCACAATCGATGTGGTATTCGTGTAAAGGGTGGATGGTAATAATAATAATAAAACTGTGGGCGGATTAAAAGTTTACCGCATTCTTGCCGGCTACAAACCGGATTTTGTTGCAGTCCTCTAAATAAGCACATAGTAATAATCTGGATGATAAAAGTTTGATGAATCTTGCCGGCTCACAACCGATGTTGACAGCCTTCTAAAGAGGTCGAGGAAATTTACGAGGTCGAACTATGTTTGCTGCATCTTGGCCGGACTCTCAACCGATGTTGTAGCTTTAATGGACCAATGGTTTTAATAATGTTGCAATAATATAATATAAGCCAATTTTGACTCCGGGGTTATTTCTAACAAAAGATAACCCTAAATACGTGTGAAATTAGAACCTTAATGTGGACCTTATTCTCACCATATCGTCTCTTTAGGAAAGGATTTTAAACTAATTATGGTCTAAACGGGTTTACTTTATATGAATAAGACAATTATTTATTTGTTCACAAATAAAATAATAACAACCCTTATAGGATTTATTGAAATTAGGAGCGAAAAGTAGTAATGCTTACAAATTCATCATTTATTGAGTAGTGTTTAGTATCTTAAATTGTATTTAGCGATGATTTCATTTGTAAGATAAAATTAAAAACTTGGTTTGGGGCAGGTGATAAATCAAGTAGACGATGATTTATCCTTTTAGTGTCTCTATTCGAGTTGTGAGGTATGTATGAATAATAATAGTTTATGCTTCAAAAATAATTAAACGGGGAGCTTTTCAAAACTAGTGATTTCTTAATCTCTGTAGATGAGCACTTTGCTACTTTTCAAGGTGATTAGTCTAAAGGGGTTAAATTTTTTGGTTTTCTAAGTGTGTGTTTATAACATTACGTAAGGGACTCGAAAATAGTGAGTAAGGGGGATTTTGGTTGTTTGCTTAATTCTATTACCCTTTTACTAAAAGAACGAGCTAAAATGACCTAATAATGACCAATAAATACAGAAAAAGTCATTGTTTTGTTTGTATTGTGATTTGGTCTTTCATGGTAACGGATATTGCACAAAAGGACAAAAACGAAGCAAAACGGACAAACTCGGGCACGGGAATTGAAAGAGTACAAGAAATCAAAGCCGAAGGCAAATTTATCTCAAATCCAATCCCATTAAACCTTTAACCTAAAAAAACACACCAAATACTATTGCACTGTAATCTGAATTATTACTTCGTTAGTCTGAAAACATTTACTACCGTTTGTCCTTGATTTAACCCTGGTTAATAATTCTTTTTCTAAATAATCCCTCTCGTTACCCATAATCCTTTAAACCTGGCTCAACCCTCTTTCATAAGCCCAAGTCAAAAGTGTAAAAGAACGGGTCAACACCCCCAAAATTATAATTATTGTTCATCGTCCCTACCTTTCCCTCTCTTTTTCACAATTCACACGCCTCGCGGTAAATAAAATCAAACAACTATTCATTCTCCCAACTCTTCTAGAAAGCTAATGACCTTAAATGATAAAATAACGTGGGGGGGGTATAAGGGGGCGAAGCGCAGCATGCCATGACGGTTTTGGCGTGCAGGTTGGCAAATCTCAATGCCCATTCATTGGCCAATGATGCGTGGCACATGATCCAAGGGCTCCCAATGATTGCGTGAAGAATAATCATGATTGGATGGATGAGACGTGAAGGAGAGAGGAGCGGCGTATGGTTTCTGGTTCCTTCCCTCTGAGCACTATTAAAGGAGGAGCTCCTCACACTACAAAGGCTATTAGTGTTTTTAGCTTTTTTTAGGTTTTCTCAGCAGGTTTTTGTAAATTTTTAGTTTTATTTGTCAATCATTTGTAGCATAAAGCTTTGTGAGAGTCCTCGTTTCGTATTAAATTAATAGTTAAGTTTTAAGTTCTAATTTTGTTTTCACCTTTAATTCCGTTGGTTTAATATGAGTTTAGAATTCACATACATAAGCGTTAATAAGCTCTTTTAATCTTCTTATGCTAGCTAGAATCAATTATAGCCCTTAATTGCTTAAAATCTGAGTTTGTCATTTAACTTATTCCACCCCTAAAGTACGCTCAGCTTATCAAAAAACTTTGTTTTTGGATGTTATGCTCACAGTTAGGGAAGCGACTTATAGACCTCACTAATGCTTGTGCCAATAACATGTAACATTTCATATTTGTTCAGGCTCATTTATGACGTCATTTATTTCGTCATTTTTTCACTAATTTTTATTTTTTTATTTATTTATTTTTTTTTTCCATGTGGCACTTTATTTTAATTCTTAGCACATGATTTCAATATCGCCGTAAGTTATTACTTTCGTAAATATAAAATATATTGCTTGTTTGACGAAAACTTTTATTTTCGCGTTTTGGTGTCCGTTTACGTTAAATGTTGATTTTTAACTTACGCGATTCTAATTATGTGATTAAGAATTATGTAATTGTGGCGCGCATACAGAAGAAAAAAATAAATAAATAAATAAACGAAATAGTGAAATAATGGACGAAATAAAGACGTCATAAAATGACGAAAATATGCAATGTTACATGTTTTGGCACATGCTAGTGAGGTCTATAAGCCTTCCCTAACTGGGTATCATCCACATTAGATTCAAGAGAGGTACTTTAGGGTGGAAATAAGTTGAATTGCAAAATCAGTTAAGCTTTAAGGGCTTAAGTGGAGTTTCTTAGCTAGACTTATGAGTTTAAAGAGCTTATTAAAGCTTAGTTGGTGATTTCTAAACTCATCGCATTAAACCATACTTGAATTAAGGTAAAAACCAAAGAAATTTAGAAACTTTAATACTTAAACTGACTTTATTAATAAGAAACGAGGTTTTACAAGCTTTCTTGTTAGACATAATGATTGACAAATAAACTAAAAAAATTACAATATGCTGCTGAAAACTATAAAAAAGGCTAGTAAAAAAATAGATGCCTTTGTGGTGTGAGGAGCTCTTCTTTATAGTGCTCAGAGGAAGGTTTCCAGAAACCTAAGACGCTCTCTCTCTCTTCAACTCATAATCCAATCATGATTATTCTTCACGCAATCATTGGGAGCCCTTGGATCATGTGCCACACATCTCATTGGCCAATGATTGGCATTGAGATTGCCAACCTGTGGCATATGACAAACGTCATGGAGCGTCTTGGGAAGGCTTTTTTTTTCTAGAAGAGTTGGGAGCTCTCGCGCGATCGCTCGCGCGAGGCGCGCGGCTCGCGTTTATTACCCTGCGTTTGGGTAATTGTGGATATAATAGAGAGGGTGAAAGGTTAGGGTCGACAATGAACAATTAATTATTAATTCTGTGGGGGTTCATGGTGTTGACCCGTTCTTTTTACACTTTTGACCTTGGGCTTATGAAAAGATGGGTTGTGCCAGGGTAAAGGTTTTGGGTGTTAACGAGAGGGTTTTATTTAGAAAAAAGAAATTAAACGGGTTTTAATTTTAAGGACTTAGGTGTATTGTTTTAGACTAACGTATGTAAGTATTCAGGATTAACAGTGCAATTGGTTTTGGGGGTTTTTTTTGGTTATAAATCGGTTTTTTAATGGATTGGATTTGATGATAAATTTGCCTTCGGCTTTGATTTCTTGTACCTCTTTCAATTCCCATGCCGAGTTTGTCCTCGTTTTGCTGCGTTTTGTCCTTTTTTGTGCATATCCGTTACCTGTTTAAGACACAATTCACAATACAAACAAATACAATGCATTTTTTCTGTATTTTTTATTGCGTCATTATTGGTCTTTTTTGCGCGTTTTATTTGAGTTTAAAGAGGTCGTGTGTATTTAAGCGACTTACCTAAAGATCCCCCATACTAAGTATTTTCGATTGTCCGTTAGTAGATTGTTATTTAACACACACTTAGAAAACCAAAAATTTTAACCCCTTTAGACTAATCACCTTGAAAAGTAGCAAAGTGCTTATCTAAAGAGATTAAGAAATCACTAGTTTTGAAAAGCTCCCCGTTTAATCATTTTGTTGCATTAATATTATTATTCATTTATCATATCATAACTACCACGGAGATTCGCTCGTCTCCACTAAAAGGATAAATTCATCGTCCTTGATTTATCACCTGCCCCAAACCAAGCTTAAAAATGAAATCATCGTTAAATACAAGTTAAGATACTAACACTACTCATAAATGTTAATTGTGAATGCATATGCTACTTTTCGCTCTAATTTCGTATATTCCTATAAGAGGTTTTTATTAATTTTATTTGTGACAAATAAATATAATGTTTATTCATATAAATGTAAACCCGGTTAGACCATAATTAGTTTAAATCCTTTCCTAAAGGATGATATGGTTGATTGGTCCACCTTAAGGTTTCTAATTTCACACGAGTCTGCTTTTTAGGGGTTTATTTTTTTAGATTAACCCCCGGAGTCAAAATTTGGCTTTATTATTATTAATGCAACATTATTGATAACTTGGTTTTAGAAGGGCTACCAGATCGGTTGAGAGCCGGCTCAAGTTGCAGCATACATAGTTCGACCTCGGTTAATTTCCTCACGTCCTCTTTTTATGTAGGCGGCATACAACGGGTTGTGAGGCCGGCTAGATGCATCAAACTTTTTTCAGTCTCAGATTAATTTCTATGTGCCTTATTTACGAGGACTGCAACATCGGTTTGTATGCAGGCAAGATGCGGTAAATTTTATCACGCCCACAGTTTTATTTTTATTTTACCTCCACCCTTGTAAACGTATACGCCACATCGGTTGTGAGGCCTGGCAATGAGGTAGTGGTCATATTTTGCTTTCGGTTTATTACATAACTTTTTTTTTATTAGCCTAATTTTCAAGTCTTGCGGTTCTTTATCAACTTGGGGACACATCGGTATCGAGCCAACCATGGTCCAGGAGTCTATTTCCCCACAACACTGATAAAACCTCGATGTGTACCTTACTTTCACCAGAAGGAATCTCTACGAAGTGATTTAAACTAAGAATCGCAAAAACCAAAGAAAATTTATTTATTCAAACAGTTATATAAATGTTTATTAAGCTAATTGGAGCAAAAGTCTCAATTAACACTCTATGAGCCTTATAGAGATCCTAACTACTCCCCACCTATGCTTTACTTTTAACTTATATAAAATCTATCATTCTTGTTCTTCGCTCAAAATTTAAAAGATCGTTATTAATAAGATCCCTCGAATGCATAGTCTAATAAAAACAATCTTTGCATTTTTTAAGTCATCATGGGAAACAGCAAACTCTTGGCTCTTTTAAGCTTGGAATTCGCTCGTTTTTTTACAGCTTTCTTGTATATAAAAGACTACAAAAGCTTTAATTATATAGTTAGGGGCTAGCTTGGTGCAATCATGCTCATGCAGAGTCAATATTTATTCCTTAAAAAGACAACTACTATGGGTTGGATAACACTTATTTTCTTTTGTGCAAATATTTTTAATATTTTGGCCTATTTTTGCTATTTTTGGTGGGAAAACGGGGTTAGCGAAGGACAATGAATATGCAAGTAGATTCGAATTGAAAGATCTCTCCCATTCTAGAACTACCATCATTGTCCTCAATGTGAGACTGTCACCCCCTACTAATTTCAAGGCATAATCCAAACTTTTTACGGGGTTTCGTACGCATATTTTAAGCCGTTATTAAGGAATGCTTAATAGAGTAAAGTTAATATCAATAATGATCTAGATATCAGATCCCGTATAAGCATTGGGAAGGATTGATAGTATAGATAGTGGACGATCGGAAACATAACCCACGAGCGCACAAGACGAGTCTCATAATTTGGGGCAATCCTGGACATAAAACCACAAATTACCAACATGGAAAGGAAGAGGCGAACCTTCACATCACATTATTATAAATTTACTACTACTAAGGCTAAGCATGGGTTGAGAACACCCCTAAAGCGCTTTTTTATTTGAAGACCACTAGCTTGACTCCTCCCGAATTTATTTGGTCCCATGGGGAAAGTTTGGAGATCCAAGACAACCATCGATGGTATGTCCCCTCCTAAAATGTCCTTAAGTCTATTGACCGTTCACCTTGAAGTTTGCCCGTTAGTTGAAGGATACTGAATGGTGCCAAAGTTAAAACTTGAGCAACGTGGTGAACGGCCCGGTTTCCATACAGGTTTTTCGCTTTCCCGAGAAAGTCTTGTAACACAGAAAGTTGAACGAGAAGAATTCCGATCACCAAGCTTGATTGACTCGGTTTTTTTTTGGGTCTTGGAGTCATGAATCTTCTTGTCTTCTCTTTGTAGATCAAAGAATTCTCGTAGGCTAGATCATGAAGTTCATTTAATTCATTCATTTGAACTTTCCGGTGATCACCCGCGGTCTTAAGGTCAAAATTACAATGTTTTAAGGCCTAATAGGCCTTGTGCTCTAGCTCGATAGGAAGATGGAAAGCTTTTCCGTACACGAGCTTATAAGGAGTGCACCCGATGGGTGTTTTGAAAGCGGTACAGAAGGCCCATAATGCATCATCTAAGACTTATGGACCAAGACGCACGGTTGTTCTCCTATGGTCTTCTCTAAAATTCGTTTCAAGCCACGATTTGAAACCTCCACTTGCCCACTTGTTTGTGGGTGATACGCGGTAGAGAGACGATGAGTAACTCCATATTTAAGCATAACTTTAGCAAATTGATCATTACAAAAATGGGTACCGCGATCACTGATCTTTAGCTACGAAGGGGGTTCCAATAGTCGGGGCAAAAAGGATCTGTTAAATTTTTGTATCCAACAATTAGGACGTTAGTGGGGAGCCGCTTTTGACTTTCTACCCCTTTTGACTACCTGTCGACGGCTACAAGGATATACTTGTTCATCTTGAAGACGGATTGATCATGGTATGAAAAAGGAACGTTTTGACGAGGATGGACATGATGTCGTTTGGTCCTCAATTATGCATAACTTGATCAACTATGCATAATTTAGGAAGAACCACGCTATGTCGGGTAAATTGTCACCCTTAAAATGCTTGATAATTAGGATAATTGGTTGGGTCAAGTTTTCGGAAGGAGAAAATATTTTTACCCTACTATGGATTCTTATGAAAGTAACCCTACTCCTATTGACTACATGGAGAGAGTCTTATGTGAGTCGTTGTGAACGTGTCATCCCGAAGGAAAAATACCAACGGTATTGTTCGGAACGAGTGTGTCTAGAAAGGAGTGAAGTCTAGTTCATGGTAATGAATATCGGTGGTTGTTATGAAGACGTGTCAAGACCAAGTGTGGTCGTTATACTAGTGAGCAGTGGTAGATTTGAGCCAAGGGTGAAATACCGACACTGAGAAGGGATCTTCTTGGAGATGTAAAGATTCCTAAGGTGGGTGGAAGCTAAGATGGTTAGTCCCGAAGTTGAAAATTAGAAATGGAGAAGACTTCTCCTACATTAGATGTGTGTTGTCAATGGTGTATCAACTGATGGCCGTGGAGAAGACTTCTTTTCCTAAAATGGAGAGTAGTGGTAGTATAGTTGCAAATGTACCTGGAATCGTCGAGGATTAGAATAAGGCACTAAGCGACTCCTAACTTAAGGTTAGGTATAGTGATCCTTACTCCTTGACGTGACTATTTAGTGTGGGTATATAAGAACAAAAAGATTAGAGACTCTAGCCGAATGGTGACATCCGTTCCCATCCTGGAGGAACAATCAAAGTAGCTAGCGCCTTAAGTCGAACGGTATTGAATTAGGAATGTACGTAATTATCTCAACTTGATTAGTTGAGTCATTTAGGATTTGATGCGGTGTGTTAGGACCGAGCCGATTGTGCTAGTCGCCATGTGGAAACGTTGAAATTTTTATTTTTCGTCAGACGAGCAACGAGTCCATGATGCTCAATTGTTTTCTTAATTGTTTTCGATTTGTCTTTCGACAATATGTGATTTCTAGCGGGATTACCGCCGCCGAATTATGTGAAAAATATGCTTTATGTGCTATGTGCTTTTAAATGATAGTAAGCGCTTATGTCGCTTTTGTGTTGCCGTGATGTGGCTTAGGACGTGAGTGAGTAGGTATACTTACCCGGATGTAGATGAAGGTTGGTTGGAGAGGTACGCAAACCTGATAATCGATTGTCAAATGTGGCTTGTTAACACACAAGCATGCCTATGGTTGGCAAAAACCTAGCCGTGATTAAATCGAGATCATTACTAAGAAGCTTGGCCATCCGTCAAGCCCGGTACAATGAGCAATTAATGCAAGCACGATACGTGATAATTATCGCCAATGCTTGGTTAGAAGCGAGTGTGACGAAATGCTTAAGTAAAGCTAGGTAGAAATATAGAGTCATTCTAAAAATGACGAATAGGCGAATATGTGCTTAATTGATTATGTGATTTTATATGTTAGTGCTATAATTCGTTTGATGCGGTCGTATGTACTCCGGAATATTTTTGCAACCGGTGGAGCATTATTAAATGAGACTTGGAGGGCGACACACATATTTTAGCTTTAGATATTGATGTATGTTTTGGTTACAGATAATGATGTATGTTTTAATTTTGATTGTTGGCGTATGTTTTAGTTTTGATTAGCGGTGTATGTTTCGGTTTTGTGTAATGGTGTGCGTTTAGTTTTGTTGGAATGATCACCAAACTAAGATTTGGGTTGATCTATTTCTTAAGGTTTTTCGTTTACAAACGACACGATTTACGTTTTCCCGGATATGTTTCATGGCGTATTTTATCTCTTATAATAAGAGCAGCTGTAGTTATATTTTCGATTTTGCTAGTATAAATTATCATTTGTTTTGTTGACTTTCCATCTGGAATAGTCAAGATGAGAATTATAACGTGTGATCATTGCATTCAAGCACGTGAGACCGTCCAATCGTAAGGAATCCGTCTCACCATAAGAGAAACTAGGACGAGCAAGAAGGGATGAGACGAGCACCGGGACGACGCTCCCTTAATGTGGGTGGAATGTAACAACCCGAGTTTTAGGCTGGCGATTATCTCGAGCTATGATTTATTTTCTACGTTTGATTTGGAATAATCATTTTTTAGTTCTGAGCGATTTGATAAAAATCCTTATTTTTGGCTATTTCATAAGTCGTGTTTGAAAATTCTATCCGTTTTAACGTTTGAGAAAGTTAGAAAATTTTATATTCTGCTCCGAGAGCGTAATTATTTTATTTTTGTGTTTTACGGTTTTTTCCTTGAGTTTTGTGAAAAGCGTGTCAGGAATCAAGGTTTACGTGATTTAACATTTTATTAAATGTTTTAAAAATAAAATAACGTCAACGGAATAAAAATATTTACGAAGGTGGTGTGACCCGAGTCTTTGGTTGGCTAAAGTGACGAGATAAAAAGATTTGTACTAAAAATAAAAGGGCTTTAAGGAATGAGGAGCTAAAAGTGTCAAGTGGCCAAACTATTTTTCTATAAATAGCCACCCAACACTCCTCATTTTTCTCTTTACAAAAAATTTTCACTTCCTCCTCTTCTTTTTTTTGGTTCGCCGGCCACACCAAACAAACCACCACCACCACCTTCCGACATGCAATAGAATCCGACTATATATTCTTGATCCTCTCATCAAGACCTATACATCCCACTAAGAAAATCCCACATGAAATAGGTATTTTAGTAGTTGAAAATTTGGTTCGAGTTTGGTCGAAAGGGGTTGGAAGTATTGATTTTTGGGTGATAAATAAACATTGTAGCTAGTTGGTTTGATTGAAAAAGTGTTCGGTATGGTGTTTTGGGTTTCGTCCGAGCTCGAACCAAAAGAGGGGAGAAGACGAAAACTTTTCTTGTCCGATTTTGCTTATTATAGCATTGTGGGTATTCTTATTAATATTATTGTTACGTTTGTTTTTGTATTTCGCGATTTGTTAATTTATCGAATAATGCATGTTATGAAATCCGATTGAATCTTGCGTTAGACTAGATTAGAATTGATATTGAGATGTTAAATGGGCTAGATGATGTTGATTTGAGGTTGTCGGAAGCCAAAAATATGGTTTTGATGAGTTTTTAAAAAATTTAATTTCAAGCAGAAAGTTTGGTTCGTATTTCGAGGTTCGAGATTTTGTAAAATCTGATTTTTGATCTAGAAATATGATAGAGTTTGTCCTAATGAACGTTTTGATAGTGGATCGTCCCGTAACTCCTAATAACGAAGAAGTTACGGCGAAAACAAGATTTGAAAACTTATAAAGTTCCAAACAGCTCTTGTGGTGTATCTAGTTGCTGACATAATTTTAAACGTCCGTTTTGAGCACTTTCTAGTCCGTTTTGGCCTTCCGGCGAAACACGAAAGTTGCTCGGAATGATGTTTTACTTTGTTGCGAGGCTTGCTAGTTTTTAAATCGAGTAATAACGGGTCAAAACCCAAGGTCAAAATCTGCACTTTTATTAAAATGCCACAAGTTCCTGCAGAAACTTGCAGGGGCATTTTGGTCATTTTTTTTTGAGTTTTGGGTCTTGGCTAAAACTAAAACGTTGTCCGGAATGTCGTTTGGAGTAAAATCTCTTTAGAGACCGAGTCGTGAAAATGTGATATAACGGGTCGCAGTGAGCGGGTAAGATATATAATATATAAATCATGGTTCTAAAAGGTGCGCAGGGGCCTCACAAAGGCCACGTAAAGGCGCGAGGCGTGACCTCCACGCCATGCAATAGACCAAGGCTTGGGCTTAAGGCTTGACGTGAGATGATGAGTGAAAAAACGGGATAAGATGCGAGAAAAGTGATAGCGTGGATCGGGAGGCTTTTTAGAATTCAATTCGGATAAAAATCGTATTATTATATAGAAATGAAAAAGATTAAATGCAAAGATAGTTTCTTGACTTTGTTCCTTATGTATGAGACTTTTTTTAAACTCAATATATTTGTAATATGATATAAATATATAAATTTATAAATAGTTTCATATTTTGTGCCGCCTTAAGTCACGCCTTAAAAACGCCATGACTCGACATGGCTCGCAAAGGCGCAAGGCTTGACCATGCCGCCGCGCCATGCCTCACGCTATTTATAACCATAAAGTCAAAGTCAATTAAAGTCTAACGTTGACTTTTAAAAGTCAACTGGTTGATACTAAACTTGTCAGATGTTATAAAAATAAATAAACGTTACTATTATTAAAAGTATAATATTTTAGACTTAACGATTGTTGTGAACGAAGTAGATTCTAAAAATAGTAACTTTGGAATATTCGGATATAAAACCGATACGAGTAAACGATAATCAAAATTGAAGGTCGAAAGTTAGATGAGATAACTAAATATTATTATAAATATGATTAGAAGACGAGACCTACTAAAAATGGTAACTTTTCAAAAATAGTAACTTTCTAAAATTAGAAAGTTTCCAAAAAATAGAATATTTTTGATTAAGTGACATATAACATAAATAAAAGAGTGATCGTAACTCAATTACGTAAAGTTTAGGATCTAGGACGCGCAAGTAGATTTCTCATCACATGTGTATGTATATCTATATTAGTATTAATAGTTGCGATGTACGCGCTATTCGATCGTACTTTATTGTATAGTAATCGAGCGACAAAAATTATAGGTCGCGGTTGAGCTCGTTGTCGAGTAGTTCGTGATTGTTTCAGTTATTTGATCTTCGGCTTCGATCAAGGTGAGTTCATGGCCTCGCTTTTAAGTGTTTTAAATATTTTTAATCCCGCAAGGGGGATACTTGCTGTTTTATGAAAATGAGAACGCAATATGTTTTGATACTAAATATGATTCCATTCACTATTGAGTATATGTCTTTTACTATGTGACCGTTAGTTGCCTTGTTGTAGGTAAACGCTAATGCATTAATTGGATTTATTGGGTTTGACAACCCTGTTCGGGGTTTGAATCAGTTTGTGAGCACCCTGTAATGGACATTTTGTAGTTAGTATTAGGAGAAGTGGCATACTTCTCAGACATTATTTCGTCCTACGGGATGAATGTGTTAAGTTTCGGTACACGGGCTCATTTAGTTGGAAATCATTATTTTTATAACTTGTCTTACGAGCAATGTTATATGTTTTGTTGAACCAAATATGCTTTCTAATTATTATGTGTAAACTCTATGAATTCACTCAACGTTTTGTTGACCCTTTTTAAGCATGTATCTCAGGTTTAGGTATTGAATGTGGCTTGGATGGGACAGAAGGCGAATATCAAGGACGGTGACTCGGTGAACTTGTGTCAATAAATGATAGAAACATTTTAGAAATGAAGTCGTGATGTGACTTTTAGAATTAAATTTTCCATGATAGTTTTGGGACCTTTGTACTATGATTCTTGTCAAATAAAATAAATGAAATTTATTTAACAAACATCTCTTTTATAATTGTTTGTTATGACTTGTGTGATTGTATAGTGATGTTGCACCCCAAATGTTGTATTCCGCTGTGTATCGTATTTTGGGAGTATTACATATATTTACCTTAAATTAAAGTTCAGAAAGTTTGTCCATCATTGATTGTGTCTGTATTAACAGCAATCACCCACAAATTATGATTTTATTAAAGTAATTAAAACAACACATAGGTACATATCGTTCCAAAACTTTTGAGAATTGTTTACCCTCATGGATCAGATTTGCATATCAACGCAACCCATGGATTACATGTGAGGGAAAAAATAGAATTGCAGGCTCTTGCATTACATCTGTATACATTCTGCATATTTACATCATCCTCATATAAGAACTATAACTAATTAAAAATCCTATAAAAAAGTAAAGATAAATAAAGATACAGCTAAATAGCAATTCCCGCCATTCCATTACTACGACTCCATATTTTCAACTCATTCTGAGGTAAACAAAGGGATCAAATTCATCATTTATCCTCTACATGATCTTATAACAAAATCAACACACATTGACTGTGACTGACCTCAATATTGTCACCGCTGCTATCAGTCCCGACGGCAAGAATGGTCCCCATATTCTAGCCAGTCTTTCGCCACACGATATCTTCTTATCGTCACCGGCACTCGCAACCGCCAAATCTAATCACACAATTCATAATTCACAACATCAAATTAACTCAAAAACAAATAAAATGAATAAAATAAAGGATACTGACTTGTGTGATTCCATTTAACGAAATTAACTTGATACCCAGGTGATGGAGTGTGGGTTAAAATACATGGATCACCTGGATCCTTTGACACGTAGAATAGCCTCATGGTGTCTCCGACGCTTGCGGCGAGTAATGATGTTGATGGATCTGTAAAGTTCATTATTAGGGTTTTGAATGAGTGGATTTGATTTGAGTTTATAACAAATGAAATGATGAATTTGAAACCCTTTGTATACCTCATATGGGAAGAGGAGACATCAAAAGACTCTATCAATAATTGTATATCTTGAACCTGTTTGTGACACCCCGTAAATCTCAGATCAATATTTTCATCATTTCCGTCCATTATTTTATATTTTATAAGTTACGTGTAATTTTTACGTTTAACCGGGAAGTTTTCCCGCGTATATCTGAGAATCGTTACCGGAGGCATTTTGGGTTGCCATTTAATGTAGTCTTTCGACAGTCATCGCATTTTTACGTACCGAGTTGATATTTAAATTTTCAAAAATTTTCGTAAAGTTTTTACGCGTTTTCAATATTTGCGTATACCGTGAATATTACTAGTAACATGTGTGTATGGATAATATCTAGATATTAATTTGGCACCACCATTGCATGTCCTAAAAGAAATGAGATCAAATTGGTCCCCTTCCCCTCCCCCTTCTTGCCCACGTCTCACACACACACAAACACAATTCCTAAACTATTGCTTCTATGTTCCTAGATATTTTTCTATCCTAGGATTCTAAATTTTGAAAGCTTATAACTTGTCTTGATACATTTCACTTATTCATTCTCATCTTTTCTTCTCTCTTAAGAAAAACACACACATAAAAATTGTCCTCTCCTCCCATCTCCCTTCTCATAACCGACGAACAACAAACACCCCTTATTATCAATCATATTTTGATTTTGATCAAGATTCTTGAAGCTAAAGTGTATATTGGTTTGATTCGTATAGTCATTTGGATATTTTAAACAACGTTTGGGTTGTTATTTAGTCTTTGATCATCATCTGATCATCATCTTCGTAAGTTCATCTTTTTCAAGAAATTCTTGTACTTTCATGATCTTTGTTATATAAATAAGCTAGTTGTACAACTTGTTTTACAAAAATCAAAGCTTTCAAAATTTACATAAACCCCAAAAGGGTTTATGTTTGGATCGAAAATAATAAAAAGGAAACAAAGGGAATATTAGTTGTGTTGTCGTGGTGGTATTTTTATAAAGAAACGTTTTCTAAAGGCTTATTGCTTATTTTGGCTTATTAATAAGCTCTTGCGAGCTTATTTGTGCTTATTATGCGTCGAACTCAAAAAGAAACCATAAAGGTTCAAACTTTATGATTATTTGGATAGCTTCTTATTTTCCAACTTATTTTCGTAGTTTATTTGTGCTTATTATTAAAGGATTAAACTTGTCGGGCTTAATAAATAAGCTCATACGAGCTTAAAAGCCCACGACTTGGATTATTGGATAAACTTATTCATAGCTTATTTGATAAGCTATGTACTTACTTGCTTAATCGTTGCTTATTTTGAACTCGTTGCGTTTCGGATCTTTCGTTTAAGCTTATTGGGCCTAAAAGCCCAATAAGGATCCATTAAGCTTTCGGCTTATTTTGATAAGGGCTTAATACTTATTTTGAACATATAAATAAGACTTATTAATATCGTAACTTGAATACTTACAAAACCTATATCTATTTTAAGCGATTAATTATACGAACGTTAAATGGTAAATTAGATCGTGGAAATTTGTTTTGGATATAGTGTAGAGATTTGGTGATTTGTGAAATGTATTTTGAAAGTGGTTTGGGAATTAAAGTCTATGACTTTGGAAAACTATTATTTATGAACGGGTTATGTCGAATTTTCGTAAAAACTATATACTTAAAATTATTTGTGATATCTTATATTTAAAAACTTTTCTAAAACATATTATTTATAAATAATAAATAATACACATATACTTAAATTAGTTTAATAAACTAAAATACATATTTACATTTTATATCCAAGTATTTTTTTTTAATACTGGCAGTTAAGCGTGCTCGTGCGAGGGTAGCACTAGTATGGGTGACCTGCCAGGAAGTTACGTAAATTAAAAACATAAAAACATTATTTTTCATCATACCTAAATCACTATTTTGGGTTACCAGGTAAAATGCCAAAATTTATTTATTTGTTAATTTTCTAATATACTATGTATTTAACTTCGTAACACGTTTGTTCGAGCCAAAACCACTACGACTATGACACGACAATTTTATTAAGGACATTTTATTTGTAATAAACGTACAACTACTTTCCAAACTCTTATTCGTTTTCCTATTTCTTCCATCGTGTAAATTCTGAAACCCGACCGTTTATTCTTAGGTTGAGACCTAGCACCGTTGTGCAAACCCACGTGATCGTTCTATTTTAGCTGTAATTCTTCGCCAGTTACTGTGAGTTCATAGCCTCACTTTTACTCGTTTTGAATAAATGTTTTACAACTTTCGGGTGAGAAACATCGCTTGTTTTCTTAAACCGGACACAAGTACTTTACGTGATACTTTCCCTTGTTTACGTGTTGCCTAAGTAGCGTTAGACCACTATTTTCCTGTAATATCATGAACTGTTAATTACCTTTAACCGACTGGCTGGTTAAGTAAGCGCGAGTGAGTAAATAGATCTATTGGGACTATAATCCCCATCCGGGTTTGCTAATTCTTACTGGTCGGGTACGACTGATGTACAGGCCAACGGATGTATTTCATGTCGAAACTAGTTTGGGTGATCTTTAGTCAGACACCTACTAGGGCAACTTTATATGGCAATGTACATGCTACCTTCCCTATTAGCTTCGGTGTCATGAGCTTAGTGCAACGTAAATACTTTTATGTGAAGTTGTATCTGTTATAACTGTCGCATAGGTTTCGAAACTTGTGGTCCACTCTGATTACGTTTAAACTAAACCTATGAATTCACCAACATTATGTTGACATTTTAAGCATGCTTTTTCTTAGGTGCTTAGCTTTGGACTTCTTTGATGTGCTATGTGGAGTCTACGTGAAATATGATATCATCTTTCAAGACTTTTCTTATCAATCATACTCGTTGTCTTTTGAAAACCTAATTACGATTCCGCAACGTTTAATTTCATTTAATATCTTGTAAGACTTATCCATTTTTAATAAATGCAATGAGTTATGATTTTCAAAACGTCCATAAGTCGTTGTTCCCTTTGCCTTGAGTTTGAATTATTATGACGTCACGCCCTCGGACACGTATTTCGTCCAGGCCCCGTTTGGGGGTGTGACAGATTGGTATTCAGAGCCAAAGTTATAGAGAACCAGGTAGAATATCTAGGTCTAGTCGATAACCAGTATGTGATCCTTACGTGCTATTATGTGTGCCTTATACGTGCTTCTGTTATGGCGTATACGTGAGTATCATTTTTCCTTGAGCCTGCTATGATATGGGTTTACCTCTGCCCTGCATTTATCGTTCCATGCGTTTATGTTGCTTTGCGTTTATTTTTTCCCTTGAGCTCTATTTTGCTATGAGCTTACGTTTGTCTTGCGTTTATCTTTTCTTTGAGGTTACGTTTTCCTTACGTATATTTCCCCACCTGTTTGTATAGAAGTTGTCTATATAAATACTAAACTTTTCAAAGACATTGTGAGTGACACAATGGTTGATGACATCAAATAACGTCACATTTATACCATCATTTATCCCGAATAAACTAACCACTTTTGTATAATTATTTCAAGAATTTGTACTTAATTGCTTAAAAGTGTTATTTGCAGTACTTAAGGAGTGATTTGTGAAGACATGCTAAAAGGCGCATATTTTGGAGCTAAAACAAAGATATTTGAAGATTGACTATTTCTTACCAATACGCCGTATCCACAAAAAGAGATATGGCGTATCAGCGCCAACTCTTCACAAGAAAACGCGTTTAAACAATTCCTAATACGGCATATCACCATCTCTAATACACCGTATACAGCTGGATAACAATGCAGAGATTTGGTGAATAAGTTATTTTAGGAAGATATATCAGATTGAATATAAACTTTAAGCGCACTCCAAGGGAAACACCCCAATACGCCGTATTGGCCTAACCCAATACGGCGTATCTAGACTTTTTCATACATTATAAATAGAAGACTCAAAAATGAGTTTTCAGTGTGCAAAATAATATTCTTCATACCATACACATAAAAGATGATTTTCTGAAGAGAAGAAGAGCAACCAAAGGTCAAGCGTCGATCACGATTCCATAGAAGACACCGTGTAATTCCTATACTCTTGTAATCATTTAATTTTTGGTATCGTTCGGTAAAACGTTTAGTTTACCTTGGTTATTTGATCACGCTTGTATAATTACAATGGTAAGATTTAATGTTTGGTTTGTTTTAAAATCGATTTCTTAATTTATCGTTGAAAGTTTAATTATGTTTATCACATGATACTTGTCTACGTGTTTGAATATGCGACCTATCATTCAACTGAATCTAGTTACGCGTATCAAGTGAGCTAGATACTAGGATAGCTCTCCATATCGTGTTTTATATTACTGGACCAATAGGATCACAAATAACGTTCTGTCTTTGTCTTTAAATTAAGAGCTTAGTTAGATCGGTAGGTAACCCGTAATGTTTCAACAAGTATGTTCTTGATTAACTGATAAAGATTTAAATAGTGGACTACTAGTATATAAAATACCGTCAAACAGTAAGTGGGTAAAGTCCCGATGGGCTAGGGTTTATCAAGATCACCATTGCTTTAATCACTAGATAGATTATAATTAAACTAAAATGATGCTTTATGCGGATACGTTAATTGTGACAAGATTCAACATGTCTAGGTCTTAGGATGATGTCCCGCCTAAGTCTTAAGAATGATATGCTGCTTCAAGATAAGAAATCATTGCACTAAATAAACAAACCAGCGTTTAATCGGATTTAACATGGCTAATACGGTTTTCTATTATTTGGCTTGTACCACTCTTTTATCTTCTGATTGTTTTCTGGCATGTTTATTGTATTTAGAATTGATTATTGTCGCCATAAAACTTGTGCCAGTCTCTCAGGCTGAAAACCTGTTGGGAATTATATTTGAGTTGATAAGACAAAACATATGAAAGATGATGGACTTAAAAGGCAAAGGAGGAATTCTTCAAAAGATGAAAGATTTTGAAGATTCTAGAAGATCTCCTTATTCGGATAAAAGATTTAAAAGATAAAGCTTAAAGTTTAAAAGATTTATTTGTTTTTCTAATTCTTATCTTTTGTAAACCTGGACTCCTTATGTTATAAAAGGAGGACCAGGCGTGTAGGTTTAGTGTGCACAAAAAATGTAGTCAACTGAAGGTGTGTGTATGTGTGTATGTATTCTAGGCGTCAAGTCTCATTGTAGACGCCTAGGTTTGGTTGTTTTAGCCTCAAGGATCTTTGATTCATTGTTATAGTTTAGATAACATGTTCTACCATTGATCAAGGTAGAATTGGGGCTTGGAGGAAACGTATGAATGAAAAACCTTATTCAATAACAATTGTCTTCATTATATTCTGCTGCATAATTGTTATCATTGTTATTGTTTATCCTAGATATATCTTCTAAACAAACAGAGTTTAAACGATCTTTAGGTTTTCACAATTGGTATCAGAGCCTGGTGGCTCTTGATCTAGGATCTACAAGGTGTTTTATGGTCGTGTCTATGAAGGAAGAGTGGTCATATTTTTTGTTTTTGGTGTTTGGTTCAATTCATTGCAATTAGGGTATTCGCAAACTCTAATTTAAGAAAAACAGGAATGGTGATCATTAATGTTTCAACTAGCTTTGGTGAGTCGATCGTTTGATTGATGATGAACCCTAGTAGGGATGCATAACACACGACATCAAGATGATTGCTTTTTAAAAAAGATGGTATTGATAGGTTGCTGGTCTGAGTTTTAAAAGAAAAAATACATGTGTTCATGGAAGACCAAGAATCAACGTCCACAGTAGATCAAACCCTTATAGCCTACAAGGAAATTCAAAGCATTCTAACAACAAGTAGCATATGCGTTCAATGATAAAAAGGAGTTTTAGGTTTCAGAAGCAAATTGAGTTGAAGCAGTAGGTCAAACAATCACTATTGACGCACGGGATTCAACCAAAGCGCAGGTTTGTGTTTCGTTATTCTTAAAAACAAAACCCTAGTTCTTTAGGGTTTGGTTTAAATCTGCTAGTGATGATCTAAGGACATAAAGTAAAAGCAGCAGGTATCACCATGGTTTAAATTAAAAAAGAAGCAGCAGGTTCAAGGTTTATAACTGCAGGCTCGTATATGTTTATATTCGCTGTTAATATAAAATATGTATTGTGTTCGGTTTATGGATAGAGGAAGATACAGCAGGTGAGTTTGTTCGAATATGGAAGTTATCACAGTAACATGGAATTATGATTCGTGGATTTGGGAATGAGATTTGATTTAATATGAAACCCCTAAGTTTTAAGGGTTATATTTTATTCTCATAATAACTTGTATACGTGTTTGACATGTTGTTTATTAGTGTTGCTAGATAAAGCAGTTAATACTGCTTGGAGACGAATACGCGACGAACACAGTACTGTCAAAAGACAATGTTGCTTATGATCGTTAAAGTTACTCACGCTTGTTAATACTGCTTGTCCATGGTTACATTAATACTTTTAGCGTTCATGTTAGTGCTGCTATCACTAAGGGATAATGCTGCCAGTTTATACTTAATGCTGCTAGTATGATTAATACTACTAGTATATTTTTAATGCTATCAGTATTAAGTTTCTGCTGCTGGGGTAAATTTTAGTAGTTACTACTGTTAGACTTAAACCATGGTTTTTGTTGCTCGTATGTTTAATACTGCCAATAGAAGATGTTTTCTTCTGTTGGTTACTACTGCTTGGTTTAAGGGGAAGCTAACAGGTTATGATTTTAACTGTTCTTAAAAGTTTAAAGGCTCATATTTCTTGGATTAATTAATTACGAAGATGGTTATTTATCAACTATTTGACGTTGAAGTGGAATTTTTCGGATGCGTGTTCTTATCATATCTTAAAGTGGATGTTACACTTTGAAGATAACTTGTTCGTGCTTACAACGGTGTGACGAAGACTTGTCAAAATCTAGCAAAGGTGTGTGATTTCTCTTATGGTGCTCAATGCTCACATTTGCTATCACTTTGGTTATGTGTCTCATAAAAGATGAGGATTTTTGTCAAGAGATTGCGGTCTACTTATATTTCACAAATTTATTTATAAGTTTGGAGTCACGTGGATATTACAAGATATAAGACACAAGTTTGGGTTATTCTACTTCTACATCAAGTTCGTTATACTTAATTTTCTTCATCAGTAATTATTACAAAAAGCCTACAGAATTAAAGATTCAAGAAATGGTTAACATATGGATTTCAGGGGAAGCTTATTGTTAAATGCTTTAACCATCAGGTGTTGTTCATAGGCACCACTTTGAGGTAAAGGTTTTCATTACTACTAGCTAGTTTTTTTATTACTAACTGCTATTTAAGTTTTTATACTGTCTTAAGTTCATTTAATTCTTTAATATGCGTCATGGAGGATCATTTAAGACATTGGAAGGCTGGAATATATGTAGTATATAATTGTGTAGTTGTAAAGATTCAATATGGCTGATTGTTTTTATGACAAAAAGGGGAATAAGAATACTGAGATATGATTGCAGCATAATAAGTGTGGTGATATAGAGCAGGCAACTTATAGATCCTTGGTGTGGCATGGTACAAAGGAAATCTACTTAAGGGGAAGTTTTGTTTCATTCAGGGAGATGATTACATCTCAACTTCAGGGGAAGCTTTGGCTTTATGATGAAGTTCGTACACGACTTTGTTTGTTTTGTCATCATCAAATAGGGGAAGATTGTTGGGAATTATTGATTTGATGAGACAAAATAAATAAAAGAATGAAACAAGAAGGACTTAAATGCAAAGCTGGAATTCTTCAAAAGATGGAAGATTTTGAAGATTCTAAAAGATCTCCTTAAGAAGATAAAAGATATAGAAGATAAAGATAAAAGTTAGGAAGATATTATTTGTTTCCTAATTATATTTGTTCTTATCCTTTGTAAACCTAGATGATCTCTACTATATAAAGAGACATTAGGTCGTGTAGTTTATGTGTACACAGAAAAACGTGTGTGTGTGTATCCCAAGGGAAAATGTAGACGTCTAGTTTGTGTGGTGTAGCCTCAAGGATCTTATGATTCCTGTTACAGTTTATTGATGTAACTGTTCTACTATTGATCAAAGTAGAATTGGGGCTTGGAGTGAATGATAATGAAGAAAAACCTTGTTGATGATAACATTGTTCTTATGTTTAATTCCGTTGTGCATATATGTTATTATCTTTGTTATCATGATCCTAGATGAGGTCTAAACAACCTCGAGCTATAAACGATCAAAGAACCTATCAGGTTATTAGGTTCTATCAAAACCTCCTATCATCGTTAGAAAACGTATATAGCATAGGTTTAACAAGTAATTAGAATTAACTTAAGCGAAGTAATTAAAATACTGATAGATTATAAGGTTAACGACCTCGCTCTTAGTGTTCGACACCCTACTTACCACGAAACTCCGCTCGATCGGGTACACTGCCCGTTAAAGTGTTGTTTTAGGATAAGTCGGCTAAATATAAATTTAAGACTTGGTAATCAATAAATTGACCCTACCTGACAGCACATCAAGTTTTGGGCGTCGCTGCCGGGGAGTGAAAAAGTTTAACCTTTAATTTTATCAGTATTTCTAACCATTAGTTTAGAATAATTTAATTAGTGTAATGTGATTTAATTTTGTGTTTAAATTCCAGCTTTATTTAATTGTTTTTATAAAGTACTCTGCCTTGTAGTTTGTTTCTTTGTTTCTGATTTCTAGCATAGGTTTATCATGGATGATCCAAACATCACTATGGAAGAATACATCAGACTTCAAGAAGAAAAAGCTCTTAGTCATGGTTTGACGTTTTATTGGCAAATTGCCACATATGGTAAGATGGAATATTGTGAAAATAAGGACGATAGCTTCACGAATCTCGAAACTAAATACCCATCTATAGTCTTTGAGGAAACATCTAATACAACACTCTCATATGAACCTACGGTAAGTCCTCTTGACGATAACGAAATTGACTTTAAAATTTCATTTGACGAATCCGACGATGAAGATTACATGGTAATTTTTGACGAACTTTCATTTTCTTATAAAATAATTTCTATCGATAATTTAAAAACGGATTCTGAAGATGAGAATGATAAAGTCAACATGCCATCATCTCTATCACCAGAACCTATGTTTGGTTATATTGACGATTTAGACTTCTTTAGAGATTTTAAGAATGAATTCCCAGCCATTGCTTATAATGATCTAAGGTCTAAATCAGACCCAATAATTGAACCTTCTGTAAGTTCTCAACATATCTATATATTTGAAACATCATTGTTCGAGTATGATGAAAAGGAACAAAAAAATTTACATTTTAATGATTCATTTCCTTTAGACGTAATTTTTCCCAATAATCTGAAAACGATTAAGGACAATGATGATAATATCGATATAACACAGTCTTCTATAAGTAACAAAATAAAAAGATCAAATGAACTTCCAAAAACAAATCATGATAAAACCAAAATTTAACAACCGGATGCCATTAAATCTCATCAAAAATTTATATGTGCCATTTGGCATCCCGTTTGACCCTAAGCAGTATTATAAGGATGGTGCTCACCCAAGAATATTGCGGAGGCCAAGGTATGTTTTTCTTTACTCTGTTAAAATCTTTGGCAAATTGGCCCCACAAACACGGCGTATCATAGCAACACATATACGTCGTATCAACCATTTTTAACTACTTTGACTAAGTCAAACAATAATGTCTAATATGGCGTATTGGACACTTTCTAATACAGCGTATCTAGCGTGGGTATAAAAACCCAGCTAATACGCCAGATCCACTTTCACACACACCTTTCACTCTCATTTTAAACAAAAATTACCGCACCCTTAATCTTAATCTCAATCCATTGTTTGTTATATCTTTCAGATCCTAATCAAAAGGTATGTTTGCTCAACTCTCTTTCTTTCTTTTTCAAATAAGAATTAGTTAGGTTTGATTATATATTAGGATTTGTGTTTTTCCGTTTTGATATGTTTATTTATCCCCCCCCACCCCCTCTTTTAAGTTAGAGTAAGAAATTGGATTGATATTGCATTGATAAAATGTTACGGGGGGTTTTCATTGGGTAAGAAAGAAATGGGGGAAACCCTATTCTTTTTTTGCTCTACTGATACGATACGGCGTATTCATTCCCAATGAATATGGCGTATCAAAGATTTACCCCCAAAATATAAAAACCTATACGACGCATCTCCAATGAATACGGCGTATAGGTACCTTTTCAAAAAACCTAAGTATGATCTGTTCCATACGGCGTATTGTTGGGAATTATATTTGAGTTAATAAGACAAAACATATAAAAGATGAAGGACTTAAAAGACAAAGGAAGAATTCTTCAAATGATGGAAGATTACAAAAGATTTTTATAAAAGTTAGGAAGATTTAGTTGTTTCCTAATACTTATCCTTTGTAAAACCTAATATCTCTATTATATAAAGAGATACAGGTTATTAGGTTTAGGTGTACAAGTCGTGAGTTCCATAGTGTACCTCAATGTGTCTGTGTATTCCAGACGTGAGAATGTAGAAGCCATATATAGTATTAGCCTCAAGGTCAAGGTAACTTGATCCTGTTACAGTTCAATGATGTAACCGTATTATTCTGATCAGATAATATTGGGGCTTGGAGTGTTAATAAAGAAAAACCTTGTTATGATAACTTTGATTTGTTCTTATTCCGCTGCATGTTATTGTCTTTGTTATCATGATCCTAGATGAGGTCTAAACAACCTCGAGCTATAAACGATCCAAGAACTATCACGTGTTTTAGTTCTATTAGGTGGTATCAGAGCCTCGTGGCTCATAATATCTAGGATTACAAGGTGGTATTGATATCGAATCTATGAAGAAAAAGTGTTCAAGTTTTCAATTTTTGGTGATTGGAAGATTCGATGAAGATTAGGGTTTTTGCAAACCCTAATTCAATAAAAACATGAAATGTGATCACTTGTATATGATAGCAACTTGATTAATTCAAGAGGACGTGATGATATGCTGCTTGGTAATTCGATTGCTTGTTTTCAACAAACCATGGTGCTCAAATGTTAAAGTTAAATCATTTTTAGGTTGTCTCAAAACTCTAAATCGATGTAATCTGAAAAGAGGTTATGAATATGCGACTTCATGATGATGGCAGCTTGTAGATTCTATAAACCCTATTCGTTGTAAAAGAAAAGGTTGTAAACCCTAGTACTACACAGAGTACTCGTATTATTGATAATAATAAAATTGGAGCTTTTCAGTGATATCATTGTTCATACAGTTTACTGTTTCATTAATATTCTTCTAAGTATTAAAGAGTAGATTCCGCATACTCTTTAGTATTCACAAAGTTTCTACCATAGTTGTTTTGGATCTATCCAAAGTAACTTAACCTTTACAAGCTAAGGAATTAATCTTAAGTTAGGATCAACAAGTGGTATCAAAGCTTGTGTTTTGAAACTTTGATCAAGAAGAAACTAACAAGAAGAACTATTTACTCACAAGAAAGAGATAGATCTAGAAACTGCTTAAACCACTACTACTGCAAAGTTGCCCATTCTCAAACAGCGTGAATATGATATGTGGAGGCTAGGGATTGAGCAATACTTTTAAGTACAAGACTATGCTCTATGGGATGTCATAAAGAATGGAAACTCATTCAAACCAGTAGCCCAAACAACAACAAATGCTGATGGTACCTCAACTTTACTAATACCAGGTCCTGTAACTACTAAAGAAAATGCTCAAAAGAAGAATGATGTGAAGGCAAGAAGTATGTTACTGATCGAACTTCCTAATGAACATCTAATGACATTTAATCAGTACAAGGATGCTAAGACTTTGTTTGCTGCTATACAAACAAGATTTGGTGGTAATGAAGCCACAAAGAAGACTCAGAAGACTCTTCTGAAGCAAATGTATGAGAACTTTAGTGCTCCAAGCACAGAGTCTCTTGACTCTATTTTTAACAGGCTTCAGAAGATTGTAAGTCAGCTGGCTATCTTGGGTGAAAATATTTCACAAGAAGATCTCAATTTGAAATTTTTGAGAAGTCTGCCTTCTGAGTGGAATACTCATGTTGTGGTCTGGAGGAATAAACCTGATCTAGACACAATAAGCTTTGATGATCTCTACAACAATTTCAAGATTGTTGAACAAGAGGTTAAAGGAACTACAAGCTCAAGCTCAAGCTCAAGTTCTCAGAATATGGCTTTTGTGTCATCCCCTAGCAGTACTAATGAAGTTAATACTACTTATAGAGTTAGTACTGTTAACACTTAAGCCAGCCCTGCTAACACTCAAGTTAGCACTGCTAGTACTCAAGTTAGTACTTCTAACTTAAGTGATGATACTATTTATGCATTTTTATTAAACGTTTCTGTACATGTTGTTTTGGGTGATGTATTTAGAAGAAACAAGAAGAGTGGATCATGTCACGAGTTTAGGGGAAGAGAAAAGATGCAAGATCATCTTGGTATGAATAAAAGTTGTTGTGTTCATGTCGTGTTATGAAGTAGAAGTAGCAGGTATTGATACAATTGGTGGTACAAAGAAGCAGAAAGGTGTGTTTCTGATTCGTGGTGGTTATGATTGGATCTGTTATGGTATAATGAAACCCTAATTTGCTACACGATGTGACATGTTTTCATAAAGGCTGGTTATGAATATCTAGTTGCTAGGGGCGTCATATGTGTTGTTGCTGCTTGTTTGATCGTATGATGCTATTTGGATTCGAGTTCATACTGCCAAGTACATTAGTACTGCTTGTTTTGTGATAGTACTGCTAATAGCAATTACTACTACTTGGTTTAAAAGAGATCATACTACTCGTTTTGATTGAAAGCTGCCAAGTAATGTGAAGAACAGTAGTAAGGTTAATATTGTTTGGGCCTTGAGGTATTACTACTGCTTGGGATCTAACAAAGGTTAGTAATGTTTGTTGATTTTTAGTATTGTTATTGGAAAACAGTTTCAACTGTTAGTTTTGTCCGATATAGGACAAGGAAGGAATTTTGGTCTCGGATGATCAAATATATCGGACAACACACAATGAATAGTTATCGGACAGCATAGAATGTTTTTGGATTTAGTTTATTTGATCTTAACAGATTTAAAGGCCGTATTATTGGTTTAATTTGTTACGAAGACGATTATTTATCACTTATTTAAAGTTGAAGTGGAGTTTTACAGGTTTGTGTTCTAATCATATCTTAAACAGCTCACAACGTTTAGAGATAACTTGTTCGTGCTTAGAAACGATGTGACGAAGACATGACAAATCTAGCAAAGGTGTGTGATTTACAAACTTATGGTGCTCAATGCTTACATTTGCTATCACTTTTTATGTGTCTCATAGAAGATGAGGATTTTTGTCAAGAGATCGCGGTCTACTTATATTTTACAAATTTATTTATAAGTTTGACGTCACATGGATAGTACAAGATATAAGACACAAGTTTGGGTTATTCTACTTCAGCATCAAGTTCGTTATACTTAATTTTCTTCATCAGTAATCATTACAAAAAGCCTACAGAATTGAAGATTCATGAAATGGTTAACATATGGGTTTCAGGAGAAGCTTATTGTTAAAATGTTTAACCATTTACATGCACCACATGAGGTGAAGGTTTTTACTACTGCAAGTCATTATTACTACAGCTAGTTTAAGTTTCTACTGCTCAAGTTCATTTATCTTAAGGCACGTCATGGAGGGTGATGACATCAAATAACATCTATTTTATAGCATCATTTATCCCATGTTATTAACCCATTTTGTATAGTTATTGCAAAGAATTGTTATTTAATCGTTTATATTGAGAATTGCAGTAATTATGGAGTAATTGGTGAAACTTAGCAAAAGTCGTGCATTATAGAGCTTAAATGAAGATATTTTAAAGATTACTGTTCTGAAGACCAATACGTCGTATCCATCAAAGAAGATACGGCGTATCCATGCCTGCACTCACCAAAGACGACAAAAGGAATGAAGATCAATACGCCATATCCAGAGGACTCAATAGGCCGTATTCAAGATATGGAATCAATATAATATTCTAGAAGATATCAAACGTGGTCCCTACTCCAAGAAACCCCCAATACGCCGTATCCAATACATGGATACGCCGTATCCAACCGACTTCCAGACCTTATAAATAGAAAACTCAAAAATGAGTTTTAAGTGTGCTAGATCATATTCTTGGTACCTAAACCACAAAAGTTGATTTTTAGAGGAGAAAAAGAGCAGAAGAGGTCGAGCACCATATTCAATTCGATAGGACACATCGTGTAATTCCATATACTTTAGTAATCATTCAGTTTTTGGTATCATTCGTTAACTCGGTTAGTTTACCTTGGCTAAATTATTACTCTTATATTTATTATGACGTTTAAAGGCTAATACCTTTGGGTATTAGCCATTATTATGAAGATCTGAATGTTTGGTATTTGTTTATATCGATTCTTGATTTATCATTTAGTGCTTGTTTATGTTTATCAATTTATACTTGTTTACAAGTTTTTGTATGCGACATATCATTCAACTGGATCTAGCAAAGTGGTCATTCGGATCTCAGAGTCGAAGATAGCTCTCCACTATAGTTAATTTATTTATACATCTAGAATAATAGTTACACAAGTATTGTCCTTCTAAGTCTGTGTCTTGGATACGCTTCGGGCTTAACTAGTTAATTGGATATTGCCGATGGTTTATTGATCGTGTTGACTATGAGTTGACCTAGATAATTCAACAAATAACGTTTTGATTCCATTAGATAGTTGGACAAGTGGACTACTAGTGTATAGATTGCCATTAAGCGGTAAGTAGGTAAAGTCTCTATGAGCTAGGGTTTAACAAGATTACCATTGCTTTAATCCCTAAGATAGATTTTAATCAGCAAATGCGGATGCTTTATGCGGATGCTTTAATTGTGATAGAATTAATGTGTCTAGGTCTTAGGATGATGCAACACCTAAGTCTTAAGAATGATATGCTACCTCAAGAGAAGAAATCATTGCACTAAATAAACAAATCAACGTTCTAATCAGATTAATAATGGTTAATAGAGTTTTCTTATATAAGGTTCGATCGCTCTTTTATCTTTTGTCTATCAGCTTGTGTGGGTAACAGTGTCTTGAATTGATTGTAGTCACCAACCAAACCGTGTCAGTCTCTCAGGCTGAAAACCCCCATTTTCCCATTAGAATTAGGATTTAGACTGACATAGGTTTAACATAGGTTTAGATTAGAATAGAATTAACATAGGTTAGATAACCAAGATATTAATTCAATTGATAGATTTAACCTCGCTCTCAGTGATCGACACCCTACTTACCACGAAACTACTACCGATCAGGTACACTGCCTGTAAAAGTGTTATTTTTTTTTAGTCAGCAAAATATAAATTTAAAACTTGAAACAATAAAATATACACCACACAATGACACATCAGCAAGATGTTTTAATCTTTTGTTCAAGATCTATAGGTTGTTTGGTTTCGATTACATATTGCTTGTTTTAATGGATGTCTTATATTTAGTCATCTTACATGTGTAGTTGTCACATGTGATATTTAACGTGTTTAGTTTTTCAAAAGCCAATAGATGTGCTTATTTGTGACAATGACAAATATGTTATATTGAGAGTGTTTTGAGAATTCTCCATTTCATGTCATGTGAAATGAATCTCATCAATATTATTTATCTTAATTAAGTTTGTGATTCTCTAATGATAAATAATTGAAAAGAGACATATTTTATTGTTTAAACAAATATGTTTTTCTAAAATTATTATTCTTATCAATGTTGTATATCATAATTAAATAAGTATTTGAATAAATGTATTTTTACTTGTTTATGCATTGACACGTATTTTGATAGGTTATTTTTCAATTCTAATAACTTATATTTTTCAAATTATATGTAGTGTATTTCTCTTGTAACACAACCATTTATGCTACGAAGAAAATAAAATGCATAGGATATATATTATCCTTTATCAATCGTTTAATATGATAAATTTATAAATTCTTTAAACATAATGTTTTCCAAACATCATGTCATCCTAGGTAAATAAAAAATAATATTATTCTTATTTGAGAATTTAGTTAAAAGTGAATTTTGGCTTTGAGTTGTGCTTTTATGTTGTATGAACAAAGTTTACATATGTTGTTAGTTTGCTCGTGTTTGTTTTTCAGAAATAACATATTTACCAATTGCATTGCAATGTAAATTGCTTGAATATTTCGGACGAAACATCCAAGTCGTCGATCCTAATTCATTGTGTATTTTAAGCATGCATTAAACATATTAGTATAATATTTTGAACACAACCATTGGACAAGTAGACTCATATGGCATCATCAACACAAGTGTGAGTTATGATCTGATGCATATTCTTTTCATCTAGAAAATGATGTAATTATTTTCATATCAATCAAGTGTGATTGAGTTATGTAGATCCAAGATAATATATATATATATATATATATATATATATATATATATATATATATATATATATATATATATATATATATATATAAACTTGTAATTAGATTCGATAAAGATATCAATCATAATTTGAATAATGAATTGATATATACTCGAAATCTTTCTTGACCCCCACGAACACTCATTTAAAAAAAATACAAAAATATTTAAATAGTGTGTTCCATTAATTCCAAGATTAGTTGTAAGGTGAGATTGATGAATAATGATAAGTTAATTTCTTATTTCAAGATTGTCGTAAATGTTACTTGTACGAAAAACTATTTGTTGTTATGTATAATATGCATAGTTTTTGACATTTTATGAGTATATAAATGAGTTTTCTAATTATTTTTATACAACACACATCTTTTGTAAAATACCCTAGATTTGAAAAAAATATATAATTATGTGTGCATGTTAGAACCATGCAAGCACAAGCATTCTCTTTTTCTTAGTTTACTGAATGTATTAATACATCGTTTCTTTTTAGTTTAAACCGACCAAAGTCAAACAAAGCAAGTTGTTGAAAATATTTAAACGTGTTGTTGAAAATAGATTAAATCGTTGGAAATATTTAGGTGACTAGTTTTAACACATTTAATAATATACTTGACAAGCTATTGAACTCTTATTCCTAAGTATATTCCCATACTCGAAAAGATTTACAAGATGTTTATGTATTATTTTGTAAATTAAGTGATCTATGCCCTTGATGTAAATGCAATACAATTTTGCAACTTATACAAGAAGTCCTAGCATAAATTTTTGTTAGCATAAATCCAAAACTAAGCTACAAACGAATATGTACATGGCACAATTGCTTGGTATTCAAAAGCTACAATTTCAATAGCATCGATCATTTAAATATTAAATATTAACAAAATAAGACACAAAGAAGGCACATAACCATAAAGCATAACACATAAAAGTACTGGTCCGTCGTTTTTTGTATTAGAAACAACAATGTATTACTTAGCTCCCGGTTTTGTTTGAAAACGATTAGTTTTCCACCCCATTTTAAAAACTAACATTTTAATATATTCTAAAAGTTAATTACATCATTTTCAAAGGTAAAACCAACTAGACATGCCCCGAACGACTCGAGGAAAATGTAAAATACAAGTTTACGTCAAAAACAACACGCCAAATTTTGACCACTAGATGAAGTATTTTGCATTTTGACTTACTAAAGTTTGTAATAAATGCTTGAAAGTGTTTTTATATGAAAGTAGACTCAATTATCTTCAAAATGGCGGGTAGCACGACTTCTACAGACTTACGGTTGATTTTATATGAATTATCAAAGTTTCCGAAAATCTACCGAATCAGACAGGTGGTCCCCTAAAAATCTAGCAGACCGAACCCTAATTAAGGGGATCGGCCTTTGGAGATAAGGGGGCCGGCACCTGACACAGATTCGCCATTTTTATACAAAATCATTTAGTGACTTAACGGAAAGATGTAGAACCTACTGAGTTTGATACCGAACATAAAACACCTTATTTTAAACATCATTTTTACTTCAAGCTAGTATACTAATTGTATTTAACAACAAAACTAATACAAGTTAAGCAACAAAATACTTCTCCTATTTAATCCCCCTTCATGGGTAATTTGATACATGGATCATGCTCTATTTTTAAAACAATTTGTTTTGAAGATTAGAGCGACGTGGCTTTGATATCAATTGTGGAAAATCGTAGAGGGGGTGGAAAACTTTTGTTTAACCAACCCAAGGTTAAACAAAGCAAATACATCTTTTTGGAAATATTTTGGTTATGGGTTTTAACGTATGATCTTATGACATTATTTTACAACATACTTGACACACTATTAAACAGGTTACTATACTCAAAATGATTTACAAGATGTTTATGTAACATTTGTAAATATATCCATTTATGCCTATATGCAATGCACAAACAATTTCGCAACATAACACAAAAGATGTACCGTACTTCCTATTAGGCATACTCCAAAAAACTAGTAACACACAAATAGTGTACAAGGCACATGTGCTTAGATATTTAATTTGCTCAATTATAAATAGCAAAGATCACTTAATAATTTCTATTAACAAAATTAAGACACAAATAAGTTCACATAATCATATAGCATAACACATAAAATGCTTGTCGTCGTTTTGTGTATTAGATACAACAATATATACATAGCT
Source organism: Tanacetum coccineum (assembly GCA_026074375.1). NCBI lineage: Eukaryota > Viridiplantae > Streptophyta > Magnoliopsida > Asterales > Asteraceae > Tanacetum > Tanacetum coccineum. Next base: position 37,559 of record BQNB010008008.1, on the reverse strand, counting down.
CGGTTTTATTTGAAAACAAATTAGTTTCCTCCCCATTTCAAAGATATACCGACTCGAAAGGAAAAGATAAAATACAAGTATTACGTTAAAACGAGACTCAACGTTTTGGACAATAAGTAGTATTTTTCCTTTCTGACTAACTTAAGTTTGAAATAAATACTTGGAAGTATTTTTATATGAAAGTAGACTCAATTATCTTTGAAATGACGGGTGGCACGACTTCTATGGACTTACGGCTTGTTTTATATGAATTTTCAAAGTTTTTGAAAAAACTACCGAATCAGACAGGTGGTCCCCTTAAATATAAGGGGGCCGGCCAGGAATTAAGGGGGCCGACCATACACTTTAAGGGGGCCGGCCATCTAACACTCAGATTTGCCATTTTTGTACAAAATTGTTTACTGACTTTGCAAAAAGGTGTACAACTTTCTGAACTTGATACCGAACATATAACACTTATTTTAAGCATCATTTTTTACCTCGAGCTAGTATAATTAGTGTATTTAACAATAAAACTAATACAAGTTAAGCAACAAAACACTTTTCATATTTAATCCCCCTTCATGGGTAATTTGATACATGGATCGTACTCAATTTTTAAAACCATTTGTTTTGAAAATTAGAGCGACGTGGCTCCTGATACCAATTGTGGAAATCATAGAATACCAATTGTGGAAATCGTAGAGGGGGGTGAATACGTTTCCATTTAAAAACTTAAAATATTTCGTATCAAATTATCCATCAAGTTAGATGCAATATGATAAGTGTGAATAATACATCTATATCCACTAGAACATGTCATAGCAATATAAGCACAATCACAATGTTAACTTCTATCTATGACACAATCATCATCCAAACAATATAAGCAACAATCAACACACATATAGATCTAATGCAAATATAAATGTAAGGCGATAAGGTAAATAAAGATGTAAAGCGAAAAGTAAAAGAAAGTGCAAACCGAACGCGATGATTTATAGTGGTTCGGTCACGAAGCACCTCTTCGCCCTACTCCACTCCCCGAGTACCCAACTCGAGAGTTACTTCACTAGTCAACAAGCTCCCTTTAGGCGGAGAAAATCGAACACAACTAAGCTTACACCGATTTCTGACACTAAGCCAAATGTCGAGTTCTAATCCTAGCTAGAACCAATCTATCACAACTAACCACACTACTTCACAACAATTCACAACTTCTCTTCACCACACAACTTCACTTCACTCTACGACTTCACTTCATGACTTCACTTAGACACTACTACGATCACATTAATCTAACACTACTTACTAAGATCACCCCGATCTAAATATACTTCCTATGATCACCATGATCTAACAACTATACACACCATGATCACCATGATCTAACTATTACACAAGTTTGGAATACATGGACTCGATCTATACATTGTGAATGTAAGACATGTCACGAATGCACTAACTAAACTACATAACTTCGTATCTTGATGATAACGAGAGTTCTTCTCTTGCACTTGGAGGAATAAGCTTGAATCACTTGGAAACAAATGCTTAAGATTAAATGATCAAAGGATTGTAGGTGATGTATAAACTGATTTAGAACATAAAGAAATTATGTGCAAAAGATGAGAAAATAAGTGGGGAATAGTTCAGTATTTATAGGCCAGTTGAGCTGACTTTTTGTCTGGGCGGTCCCCTTAATTAGGGTGCCGGTCCCCTTAAAATTAAGGGGGCCGCCCTTTATAATTAAGGGGGCCGCCTAGCCCAAATGCTCCCTTTTTTGTCTTTTCTAGGGGAGGTGTTTTCTGGAACATTTCTAGCCGTTTTTAGGTAGAAAATTTGAATTCAAAATATTTATTTTGAATAAAACATTCTTCTAAATCTAAAAATGTTTTGTAAAAGTTATAAAAATGTTTGTGACATTTTTATAAAAACATGTGAGGTTAAATAAAAATTTCTTTGATCATAAAATGCATTAAGCATTTATTTATTCATACCTTAAGTGATTTACGTCGGGTGCAAACTTCGTTGAAGTAGACTTGAGACGTCGAGAGATGTTGTCGTATGAATGCATTGATGATTTGTGATCACGGGTAACTTAAGTACTTTACGTTATGTGTTATAAGTTACATGTTTATCATCACCAAAACATGAATAGAATATATAGATTAAATATCGTAATATTTCTACCAACAGCAATGACAGATTTAAAAATCAATTTATAGTATGCAATATTCCCCAAAATAATGAGCAGTCAAATAGGGATCTTGCAAATACTCAAAAGCACTTATTAAGTTCACAAATAGTCCATTTTAGCTCAAAATGTCCAAAAAGTTCTCATAGTCCAAAGAATCCAAATAGTCCAAAAAGTTTATAACGTCCAAATAGTCCAAATAACTTGAAATGTCCGAGTAGCTCAAATAGTCCAAAGTAATCCGTAAAATCCAATAATTTAATAAGCCAGGCGCATATAAATAATTTGCAAAGTACGCTCAAATATTTTATAATCATTAATATTCATGCAAATCACCCCAAAAACGTATAAAATATTTAAAAATAGGGGCCGTGAACTCACCTTAACGAGTAAACGTGAGTATAAGACCGAGCTCAACAAGTATCACTAAAAGCAACCCTCGAATGTATAGCTCACTAGACGCGACCTAAGACAAGTAAAAATACTTATAAAAATCTAAATGATATGTTCGGACAAAAAAAAATGACAACTAGTTAGGTCACCCTTCTTGACTTGTCAAAATACGACACTTTTACCAAAACACGTGAGTTTACAAAAAACGTTCACATTTTATCCAAACATCACATTTGATATGTGCCTTGTTTTATAAAACATGTGTACTTACTTTAAGGTCCTATAGCGATTTCTTGAGTCTTATCAAGTGTCACAAATGTTCAGCCGCCTAGTAATTAAATTAAAAATCAATTAACATGTCTTTTGCAATAATACTAGCAAGCAAACCGACTCTACTCATTTTTGACTAGTAACGTAACTTTCGACGATTACTATATTTATTTTTAAGCTAGAAACAATATTAGTCTGGTTTATGTTGCTAGACATACTTCGATAGGCCATAAGCATAAACTAAATAGTCACTTTAATGTTTCATAAGCTTAATAAACTTAAAAGGTCATTAGTGTCAACTAGCAAACCGTTAAGAGTCGTTTGTGTCATATAGCAAAACTATAAAGGGCTGTTGTGAAAATGTATTCAAAATAATAATAAAAAATTCCCTAACGTGCATGTCTGACTTTGTAAGGATTGTCTCCCATTTCATGTCATTAACTTTCTTTTCTACCTATTTCTTTTATGTTTATTAATTACTTCCCCCGTTCTTAAATAAGTGTCCGCTGTTGACTTTTAAAGTATATTTTTCAATCAACTTTAACCTTAAATTATTTTATTTGTGTTATATAATACTTAATGAAAATTAATCAATGAAAATATAATTAAAACTGAATTCATTCATATATTCTGCATCAAGTATTATATAACACAAAAAGATATAGTTAAAGTCAAAGTTGTTGAAAAATGACTTCAAAAGTCAAAAGTGGACACTAATTTAGAGACGGAGGGAGTATGTACTAATATGTTCAATATTAGTCATCTTCTAGGTTAGACACAGTAACCTTCGTTTTCTCTTCTCCGTCAACACGGTATTTGTTGGGAATACTTGAAAAACGACTAAGTGTCGTTTCTGCTGTTAGAGATTTTCGTTTCTGCTGATGGCATTAAGTCGTTCCTGCTGGAAGTTCAAGTAGCGTTCCTGCTGATTATGTTTCTGCTGGTCATGTTCTCGTTCCTGCTAACAGAGATAGAATCTGCTGATTGTTATTTATGGACGTAATTAATGTAATTAAGGAATTATAGTTATAGAATTATCTCATTAATTTAACTGAAGTATAATGTTTCATGGAGAGTAAGGGACCATCTGTAAATCTTTTTAATTTGACTGTTTTTAAATTGCAGTATCTAATTTACTTAATTATATATGCTATGCCACATGAATCTCCTTATATAATTGTTTGTTACTTAATATAAATAAAATTTTATATATCGTTGATGGCTTATGTGTAATTGTAAACAACTACACTGGTTAGCCTAGTGGTAGGGGGGGGAAAAGGGTTTTAAAAAACTCTTGTGGCTATCATACTAAAATATGTGAGGTGTTAAGTTTAATTCCTACTAGGCGCAAACAATCTTTAAATGGTCACGTCAACTCGAAAAGGAAAGCTTTATCTGGTTTGAGTCTATGTAACGATAGGTTCAAACCTTGTGAATTAATTGGCCGAAAAATCGAAAACCATATTTACCCGAAAAATGTGAACAACTAGGAATCAATAAGGACAATAATGCTATTTCGATAAAAGGAAACTTAGAGAACTTTGTCTTAGTAAATTTCTTAAAAGTAGGAAGAAGTGTTTCACTGATTACAGTGTGAAATATTTTCTCCATTTGTATAATTCCCACGGTTGGTGAATGCGTGAACTCCTTTTGTGCATTTATATATGAAAATTGAAGCTTATTTTTTTTAGAGTTTCATTTCAGTGGGCGAAAGATTAAAAAAAAAAATCCACATAAATACCTTTTATACTGTATATGCACCCTGGCCAGTTTTCTTAGCTTGTGTGTCTTGGCCAGGGGTTTGCCATTGCACCAAATGCGAATCCATCAATCAAATGAAAAGGTACTTCGTTTCAATTTACCAGGACACTCCGTTGCTAATCGTCACATTGATTGTTTTCCGTGCAGTATGGTGGTTCGTGTACTAAATATTCTGCATATAATTAATGGCAAACCCGCAATATAGGTAATTGCTTAGCTTTCTGGTATCCATAATGGTATCAACAACGAAATGAAATAACATTGGAGCATGCATGAAAAACAAGTTCCGCAACCTTGCCTTCATAACGATTATTGGCCTTTCAGCACTGATATCATAGAATTTACATGGAGGATTGTTCATTCTTCACCCCATCCACACTGCCCCTCTATTAACAATCATTTAAATAAAATTATGACACAAATGTAAAAAATGTGTATATATTTTGTATTAGAGTAAAACGTGTGTATATACCGGATTTTCCCCCCTTTCCCTGTGGCCAAACCATTGTAGCATTGCTCAAGTTGGTAAGGCACAAATATGAAAAGATGTATACCAATAGAATGGGAACGACAATAGGAGTACGTGTGGAAAACATTGGAGTATTTAGTAATATATTACATGAAATGGCTATATCATACATTTGGCGTTTCTAACAACTTGGAACCCGTTTATGTAAACACAAAGGTATGGTAGAATTATGTATTACTCCCTCGTCATAAAATTATTGTTAGGAGAAAAAAAAACACAATGTTTTAAATAGTGAAACAACTTCACAATTCAACTAATCGATCAAATATTAAGGTGCTGTTCGGTTGGTGGATTTACTATGGATTTGACGAAGGAAAGCATGAATTGTTTGGTATGTCAAGGTGGGACCAAGTAATGGAAATCAGTAATCAAAAAGTGATATATTTTATACCAAGGCATCAAGGGGTTGTTTCTTTTTCTTTGTTACACTTAATGAGTGTACCAGTCCCTTGTTTCATCTAATGAGTAAGGCCACAAAAAAGGCTCACTCTCTCAAATAAGTGGTTCATAAGGCATACTTCCAAACCACTTTATCAAAATAAAGTAGTACAAACTATCTCTTATTTTTTGTCCTTTTTCGATTAAAGTGGGTCATTTTCCTCACTAACACACTTTTTCTTTCTAACATAATCAATTTTGTATATATAATTATATAAAATAATAATTTATATATTTTAATAATATATTTTCTCTTTCTTATATCAAATTTTAAATTCAAAAACCCAATCAAATCCAAATCCTAATTAAAATCCTAATCCTAAATACCCACAAACAAACCAAACGAGCCCTAAGTGTACCACTAAACTCCTTTTTTATTGGTTGAAATGAAAAGTAAACAATTATTTTGGAACATCTCAAAATGTAATCGTACACTATAATTTTGAGACGGATGTGGTACTTAACTATTTTAGGTAGGGTTAAAAGCGCTAGAATAACCACATTACTTTTAAACTTTTTCTGATTGAAACGCTTACTTTTTATATTATACCTATATACTTTAAAAGCATGATACGTATGCCTCGGGCACTACCATTAATCGCCTTTAATACCCATCTCAGGCTCGAACCCACGTGTTATACTTCCATTCATCTTATCAGACCTTTCTTCAACCCCCCCCCCCCTCTCTCTCTCTCTCTCTCTCTCTCTCTCTCTCCCTCTCTTCCACAGATTCATAACAGAATCCAGAAAAACAAATACATCCCGAGGCTAAAGATGAAAGAATTTATCAGCCCACACGTTTCATAGTACACTCACAAAATCCAATCCTTCGATTTTTGAGGCATTCGATTCTATCTAAATCAAAGGATTTCTTTGTTCAAGATTTGATGTTGCCAAGTTGTGGTTGTCGCATGGTGGATATGAAGGTGAATGCTTTTTGTGGTAATTTTGCAGGCATTCGATTCTATCTAAATCAAAGCTTCTTTGTTTAAGATTTGATGCAAGTTGTGGTTGTCGCATGGTGGATATGAAGGTGGATGCTTTTTGTGGTAATTTTTGCTTCATATATGTACTTTTTATATTTAATAATAATTACTCGGATTTGTTTATTGTGGCCAGTTTTTTGCGTCTACCTATAGTGATTTGATTAAAGTTTTTATTTTTATTGTAAATCAAGATTAGGGTTTGATTATGTTTGTGGTTTTATGAATTAGGTATTTTTAAATTTGGGCTTATGGTCATTTGGGTATGGTTTACTTTAGGATTAGGGTTAACATTAGTCACTAATTTGTTACATTAGTCACTATTTGCTTGGCAAATTAGATGAGGCTTTTTCGTTAACCTGTTCTAGGTTATTGCTAATTGTAGATTCATATATTAAGAAGGGTTTCTACGGTTGTATCCAGTTGGTTAAACCTTCATGTTCCGGTGGCCATCCGAGACTTTTACATATATGTTTCTTATCACCAAGGTTTGTTTCTAACTTATGTTTTTGAAGGGATGGTATTATATCATTGCGAAAATTTAGAGATAAAAATAGGTTTTTCTAAAGTGAGAAATATGGAAATGGCTTCCGATTTCCCTTTCTTGTAAATTTCCTGGTATCTGTTCTGATGAAACAGAGAAAAGGAGATTCTGATAACCTATAGTTTATTATCTTTAAAAAAGTAATCTGATTTGCTTTTTCTGTTTCAAATAAGCCCATGAACCCTAAATACCACTACAACAAAAAGTGGATTTTGGGTCGAGCAAATATTAGGGTCGACAAAGTCGACCCTAAATGAGGCATGGGGCCCACAATTATTCACCAAAACCAGTAAGTCAACAAAATAAGTTTGGGTCGAAAGTTAGGGTTCGACATTGTCGACCCTAAGTTTGTTATATGACTTTTATATATTTTAATGTATACAATGATTTAAAAAAGTAATAAAATTTAAAAAATTAAATATTTTAAAACATTTTGGGGTCGAAAGTTTAGGTCGAAAATGTCGACCTATTGTTTTTACCAAATTTAATTGTTTTAATTAGACCGTAGTTTGGTTTTATCCCGTTAAAATATTAGGGTCGACAATGTCGACCCTAAATTTCTTTTTTTTAAATTTACTTCATATAAAAAAAAAATTTACTTCATATAAAAAAAATTCTTTTTAAAAAAAATAAAAAAATAAATGAATGTATCATATTAAAAAAAAGAATGTATTGTAGTAAAAGCGTGAATAGATGATAACAAATCCTTCCACATCTAATTATATAATTCAGATAATTTTTTTATACAAATTTAAAATACTTTTTATAAATTCAGATAAATCGTAACTAAATGTTATTTTTATTTGTATTTATTTTATCATTTATTAGTTAATTTGCTTAATGTGATAAATTTCTTCAAAGTTTAGACTGAATTAATGTAGTTAAACCACCAATAAATAATCAAAATACACGGATAATTAATGATCTCCTAATCGATTAACGTTTTTTTTTTATAACAATCAAACTACATTAGAATCGCTAAACACTCAAACATTAAAGCAATATGAATTACATTCCAAATGCTAAATTGATTTATTCTTAATGAAAAACTTCCATACTAAGTTTTCCCATCTCATTAATAGAAGCGCTGAAGTATTTGCAACTGAATCCAAAGTGTGTGTTTCTCGGGATGCTTCTCCACCTTAGTGCTCCTTCTAGTATCTTTATCTTTGCCTCTAGTGTCTTTATCTTTTCAGCCAAGAACTTACAATTTGAGCACTCTGCCTTTCCGAGATTCTGTGCAGATCTGGAAGATCCCGGAGAATAACTTAGACGTGTTGATGTTCCCGGAGAATAACTTGGACGTGTGACGATCAGAGACAGAACTTATATGGAGCCTCGAGGTCATCATCCACATAGTGCCACATCCTCTATCTTGAGGTTTCCCTGGCTGTTACGTAGTAAGAAATTCTTAAGAAAAATCATTTTTGACAAGCAAAATTATTGTTTATTTTTTTACATAATATAATTCTGTTTGATAGTTCACCTTTGAAATAAGGACATGCCGTTATCTTAGTATTGTTTACCATAACTGTAAGTTTGCTTGATTTCGCAACACCGTCTCCTTTTCAACGTGCACTTAAAGTTTGATTATATCGCTCATCTGGTGGCAGTGAACGATGGTGGTGGTGAATGTGGTGGTGGTTGTGAGGATAAGATTGTGTGTGCTTGGAGGATAAGATTACTATTGCTCTTATGGTAAAGAAGAGTGCTGGCGGGTGTATATATTTGGCGGGATTTTTTGGCGGGAGTTTTTGGAGGGAGTATAGTATTTGGCGGGATATTTGAACCTAACTCATTACGTTGAACCCTAATGTCTAACCCTGGACTCATACGTTGAACCTATCATATTAGCCCTAACTGCATACGTTGAACCTCTAAGTCTAACCCTGAACTCATACGTTGAAACCTTTCTTTGAACCCTAACCTTCATACGTTGAATCTTCTAATATTGAACCCTAATCTCATACGTTGAACCTCTAATGTATAACCCTGACTCATACGTTGAACCTCTAATGTGTAACCCTAACTCATACGTTGAACCTCTAATATTGAACCCTAACTCATACCGTGAACCCATCTAATGTCTACCTGACTCTTAAGTTGAACCATCCGGAAACCTTCATATTGAACCTCTAACTTATACGTTGAACCCTCTAATGTCTAACCTTGTCTCATATGTTGAACCTTTCATATGTCAACCGGTCTTTTATGTAAAGAAGAGTGCTTGGCGAGAGATATTTGGCGGGAGTTTTGGCGGGGGAATTTGGAGGGGTATTTGACCTCTAATGTCTAACCTTAACTCATCACGGTTGAACTCTATATTGAACCTTAACTTCATACGTTGAAACTCAAATGTCTAACCCCTAACTGTTACGTTGAACCTTCTAATATTAAAAAACCCTGACTTCATAGTTGAACCTCTAATTTGAAACCCTGACTCGTAGTTGGAACCTCTAATATTGAACCCTAACTCATACGTTGAACCTCTAATATTTGAACACATGACGTACGTTGAAACCTTAATGTCTAAACAGAGACTTATACGGTTGAAACTTTAATGTGTAACCCTAACTCATACTCGTTGAACCTCTATATTGAAACCCTAAACTCATACGTTGAACCTCTTATGGTAACCTAACTCATTACGTTGAACCTGAATGTGTATCCCTAACTCATACGTTGAACCTCTTAATTTGAACCCTAACTCATACGTTGACCTCTAATGTGGAACCCTAACTCATACGCGTTGAACCTATAATATTGAACCCTAACTCATACGTGAACTCTAATATTGAAACCTACTCATCGTTGACCTCTAATGTGTACACCCTATCTCATACGTTGATCTTAATTGTGTAAACCCTAACTTTAATTACGTGAACCTCTAATATTTGAACCCCTAACTTCATTACGCTTGCACCTCTAACGTATAACCCTAACATATCGACTCATCCGTGAACGGTTCTAACGTATAAACACCTTAACATTCGACTCATCGTTGAACGTCTAATCGTACAACCATTACCATATCGACTCGTCGCATTGAACACTTCCCCATATAACGTATAACCCTAACATCTCGATTCGTCCGTGAATGTTGAACCTTTACGTTATAACCCATAAATCTCGACTCATAGTTGAACGTTCTAACGTATAACCCTTTAATATCTCGAATCGTCGTTTGAAACGTCTATGTACAACCATTACCATGTTGACTCGTCCGTTGAACGTTCTAACGTATAACCCTAACAATTTTCCTCGAAAACCTTCTGCTGTCCGTTTGAACCTCTAACGTATAACCCTAACATATCGACTCTTCCGTTGAACGTATAATGTATAACCATAACATCTCGACTCGTCCGTTGAACGTCTAATGTATAACCATAACATATCGACTCGTCCGTTGAACGTCTAATGTACAACCATACCATATCGACTCTTCCGTTGAACGTCTAATGTACAACCATACATATAATTATATACGAAACGAGGAACCGGACCGACCGGCCGAAACGAACCAATTTATATTTTTTATAAAAAATTATATTTTATAAAAAAGTTATTATATATTTTATAAAAAATTATTTTATATAATAATTATATCTACGAGTACGAGGAAAACCGGACCGACCCGGCCGTCGAAACGAACAATTTATATTTTTTATAAAAGTTATATATTTTTAAAAAAGTTATTATATATTTTATAATAAAAAATCATTTTTATATAATCTTATATACGAAACGAGGAATACATGACGACCGGCCGTAAAACGAACCCCAATTTATATTTTTTATAAAAAGTTAAATATTTTTTTAATAAGTTATTATATATTTTATAAAAAATCAATTTTATATAATAATTATTTAACGGAAACGAGGGGAACGGACCGCACCCGGCCGAACGAACCACATTTATATTTTTTATAAAAGTTATCTATATTTTAAAAAAGTTATTATTTATTTTATGAAAATATCATTTATATAATTAATTATATCGTAACGAGGAACGGCCCGACCCGGCCAGAACGAACCAATTTATATTTTTTATAAAAAGTTATATATTTTATAAAAAAGTTATTATATATTTTATAAAAAATCATTTTAAATATTAATTATATCGGAAAGAGGACCGGATTGATCCGACCCAGGCCGCACGAACCAATTTATATTGTTTATAAAAGTTATATAATTTTCTAAAAAGTTATTATATATTTTATCAAAAAATCATTTTATCTGAATAAATTATATACGAAACGACGGAACCGGACCGACCCTGAGGGCCGAAACAGAACCAATTTATATTTTTTATATAAAAAGTTATATATTTTATAAAAAAGTTATTATATATTCTTATAAAAAAAAATCCATTTTATATAATAAATATATACGAATACGAGGAAGGAAACGCCGACCGACCCTCGCCGAAAACGACCAATTTATATTTTTTTTATAAAGTTATATATTTTTAAAAAAGTTATTATATATTTTATAAATAATCATTTTATATTAATAATTATATACGAAACGGATGGAAACCGGACCGGACCGGCGAAACGAACCAATTTATATTTTTTATAAAAAGTTATTATATTTTCTAAAAAAGTTTTTATATGTTTTATATTAACAGGTTTAGGGTCGACATTTCGACCCCAAAATTGCAAAGAAATGTCGACACTAAATTTCCCCCCAAATTTACGAAAATTTTCACCTAAATTAAACAACCCCGCCATATCTTTTAACCAAATGTTTTATATTAAAAAGTTTAGGGTCGACATTGTCGACCCAAAACTGCACATAATGGCGACCTAATTTTGCACAGTAGAATTTAGGGTCGACATTTTCGACCCAAAAAATAGAATGTATTGTCGACCCAAAATATGACTAAATATTTTATATAAAAACAGTTAGGGTCGACATTGTCGACCCTAAATGTTATCCATATATCTGTTAACAGCTCGAAGAGTTAACATAAAAACACAAAAACATTTATACTCCACCCCAAAAACAGATCGAAACACAAAAATCAAAACACTTATACTCCACCACCACCTCACCGCCTGTACCATACTCACCCCACTACCACTGCATAACCCACCACACACAGCCACTCACAGGAGCACAATTTCCACAGCCACCACCGATAATTATAAACCCCTCTAAATCAAAATTCTTAAACTTCAAACCCTCTAAATCATATTCTCTATACTTATTTCGTGTTATATTCGTTTTTGGTAAAGGGTTAATTATACTTCGTTTTTTTATAATTTCTTATTTTGAGTTTTTGTTTTTTGTTAATTATAAAAACAGTTTAATTATGTGTGTTAGAATGTTTCTTGATTATAATTCGTTTTTTATAGTGCTAATGAAAGTTTATTGTTGTTGTTTGATTGTGGCAGCCGACCGTAGCCGACCACAGCCGGGTCCACAAGCCCGACGCAGCCGAACACAGCGGGTCCACATGTCCGATCCTACGGCCAGGGTCCAACAGCCGCGAAAGTATTTTTTTTTTGTTTTTTTTCCTTTCTGGTATCTCGGTGGGCATGTCGTTTGGTATTTGGTTTGTATTTGATTATAATTGATATGAATGATTTCGGTATAGTTTTAAGAATGTTTTAGGATTTTGGGAATAATTTCAAAAAATCCCCGTTCCGAAGTTAATAACCTATAGAAACCGTCGAAATTAATTTATTAGAAATAATTTCGGAAAGTCGTGTTGGGGGGACTGCTTTTTGAATGTTTTGTCTCATTTAGGATTTAGGGGATATGAATGCGTATATAATGGTTTACTATTTGATGATGATTTTCGACAGTGTTTCTCCTTTACTCCTTACGAATATGTCTTTTAAACCAATATTTGGGGTGTTGAGGGGAAGATGATGCCGAAATTTTTCAAATAGTAAATCGGTTCTACGCATTCATAATATGAAGACGAAACATTCAAAGAGTGGGTTAAGATTGCCTTCCATAGTTGCACTTAGTAAACAGAAACAGTTCATATTTGTTAATGACTTTTGTATAACAAATAAAAATCATTTATTTGACTATGTTTATTTGCAACGCAGTTATGACAATTGATAAGGTTGGACCATATATCCTAATCGTTAATTGCCGAAGAATTTTTTAGATGGTTCTTTTTGCATCACTCAAGCATTGTGAGCCATTGTTGCACCCCATCACACAAAAGATCCATTGACCCATGTAAAGACGTTGTTGTAACCGTGATGCATAATTGTTGTTTACCTCGAAATTCTTGAGGTGACATATCTCCGTTTCCGGGTTTGACCAACATTATACCCACTTGGAAATTATCACTGTATGACCCGTTTTCTCCCGCTACCTCCACAAGTACCGCATTCACCTGATACCGATTTCTTCGGCAACGTAAGGTTGTCTTGTTTCGATGTAAAATGGTTTTGACCCATTAACCCTAAGAACCTTAGACACGCAAATTGCGTTCTTACATTGAAACATGGCATACTACATTTTTGACTGATATAGGGCAATTTCACAAAAATAAACAATTACATTCTTGCGACACAAGTAACACAAGTATTCTACCTTGAAGACCTTGCTAGACAACCACGTGGTTGGAAGGACGTTCGAACATGTTTATCAATCGAGACGTTGGGCAGAGTCCGAGTCAAGATGTTCTACATGGTAGAGTCATCAAATGTAACACCTGTCGTTGATTGACTAATTTTGAGCATACGGATTTGAGTATAAATTGAATCGACAGAAGTGGACGCCCAACAGTTATAGTTACATGTTGACAAATGCATAATGCTAATGAAGGCAATGCTGAAGATGATGATGTTGCACATGTCCTTGATGATGATGATGATGTTGTAGTGTCTGATGATGATGAAGTGAACCCTAGTACTAATGTTGATTGAGAAGATTTATTCTAGCGATGTGATTCTGACGTGACCATCGATCTTAAGATGTTGTTTGAATGAACAGTTATTATATGCTTAAATGTGTAATTTTTCTTGCATGGAATTGTTTTTTATGTTTAAATGTGTATTTTGCATTGTGAATGGAATTGTTTTTATATGTTTAAATGTGTATTTTTTTTTGAGTGGATTTGTTTTTATATGTTAAAAATGTGTATATTTATATGAATTTATGTTTTTAGCATTAATTGGTCCACGAAATTGTGTGTTCTCTGTACTTGTTATTTTACAGATGGCCGTGCGTTTATTTCCTAGGATCCACGACGTGTGGGATTGCGGTGTGTTCTCCACCACAGACAGCCCAACTGGCCCGTACGGCCAGTGCGGAAGTAAGAAAATTTTGTTTATTTATTATTTTATACATGATTTTTTTAATTTCTTTATTATTGAATTTTCATGACTCAATAACTTATCTTTGTGGTTCCAAACCCTGCGTATCGAGAACGGGAATGCGTCTCTTGAAGGAGGGCAGTTTAGACAAAAATGACCATACGACCTTTGACGATCGGCTTTGATTACGGCGATTCTTGGAACGTTCCATCCTCACCGAGCGCATTATGCAAGCATGTTGAATAGTTAATGGGAAAACAGTCCGGTACCTTCCCCTTGCTTGCGAAGTGGGAGAAATTCAGAGGCGTATATAAAGCGCATATTTTCCTACTCTTGAGGTCATTAATTGTTTATGTTACTTTCTATTCTTACTGTTTATCGACGTGATTGTGGATATGGTGTTATGTATAACCTTGTTTTGTTTATTTAATGCATTATGTTTTGTTTATCTGTAGAAGCTATTCTGACTCGCCTCTTGGGTACCATATCAGGATAAAGTGGTGATGGGCACTAATGTCTATACGGTTGGGGGACGAGAGGTAAAGCTTGGCTTGCCAATTGAAATGCGGATCCTTTGGCGCAAAAATAAGCAATTGATCAAGGCTGATCATTTTACAAGATATGGTTCGGCCGAGGAGGCAAGGAATCATCTGCCGCCGAATAAAGTGTGGGGAGACAGAACCGAAGATGAGTGGAATAACTTGGTTGATTGGTGGTCCCATCCGGATCGGGTGGCGAGAAGTCTTCAGAATGCTGCCAACCGAGCGAAGAACACGATTCAGATACCATCAAGGGAAGAAATCATTCGCGCAAGGCAGGAACGAATATGTAAGACTCTTTATAATTTTTGTGATATTTTAAAGGTGTTTATATTGTTTATTTATAGCTTGTTATTAATTTATTCGATATTGTACAGAAAGTTCAGAAAGGTCATTACGAGGACCTAATTGATGAATGGAGGAAGACGCACTCGCGCGGAGATGGGGAGTTTTAAGGACGAAAAAAACCGGCAAGAGATACGGGAAGGGAGATACGGTAAGTAAATTTAACTCGTTACATTCTTAATAACTTATTTTATTTGTTTTTAACCTTTTTTTTTTCTTTTTCTTTCACAAGTTGGATATGAAGCGCATGCCAGATCAGGTTAGTAGTGCCGGCGTCATCCCGTACAAGACAGACAAGATATCTTGGATGAAGTCCGTTCGAGTACCCAACCGCCGAACATGTCCGGGAGCAATGGCAGGAAAGTTACGGAGGGGTGGTGTCTCAACTTCCCGCAGCGCGCGGTCCTCATGCATTTCCAGATGCTATAAGTCGGGAGGAGCTTGGTCGGATTATTGAGGCAAAAAAGATCAAGAGGCCGAGTTGTCTGTTAAGGAGGAAGCAAACGCGGGAGGTCGCAGCAACGTGTGAGATCAGATAGTCTCGGCTGAAGCTGAGAGGCGATGGTGCGGTCCGTAGCATAAATGTAGTGCTGTCCGTGTACGGCGAGCCCGAGTACGTGTTGGAGTTTTGTGGTCTGTGACTTGATTACTATTGCCTCACAATTAGAAGTATCTGCCGTACTCACGTCCATTCTATGGCCTACTCGACTTTTGTGTCACCACTCGCCTTAATGTACAATCCATACAATATAACACTAGATATCGAGATAGATCGTCCTCAACCTCTTCAGACTCAGCCCGGATTTGACATAACTTAGATAGTCGTGTGTCGAACCGCGAATCCCTTCCCCTCTCTCTACATTCCGTCTCCTCTCTCTAGTTAGAGATCAACTTCTCTCGGATATCTCAAGTGTCTCTGAGTGCCAGGACCCTGGTGTACACAAGTTCAAAGTATGTACTCGAGCCTGCTCTACGTCCTGGCTCCAATCCCAATTACTACCCGGCTCATGAAGCATATGAGAATTGAGTACACCAGCCTCCTCTAACTCCACCCACCAGAAACACTCCAGTATCCACTCCCGTGTTGTTACGTGTGGCACGTCATAATTACTTAACTTTGCTACTCCTACGATCAGTACATAACTCTCATAATCAAGAGACGCTCGCCGTATCGCTAGAGAGACAATTGTTATGACTCACCTCCGTGAAATGACGACTCTCGTACACCTAGCATCTGAGGCATTAAAGTCATTAACTGCGGATGAGATATTCTCCACAGGCTTTCTATATATATAAAGGTGCCATGAATATAACTGATCGCGTGCTAGCGTTGACGAATTGGCTCGAGACAAGTGCGGTGTGAAGACAATGACGTAGAGCGAGATGGCTCAGTCGAAACAACTGGGGTGGTGACTACTCGGGGACGAGGAGGTGGGATAATGAGGGAGGTGCAGGATGAGTCGTAGGAGTCGGATAGGCGTTTTGTGGTTTTGTCATTTTTGTTCATGGGATTTGTTAGATTATTACTTTTAGACTTTTATGTTTGTCTCGTGAATTTTTAACACTTGTGAAAAACTTTTAGACTTGTTATGTATGTGGATTTCTTGAAAATAGTTAATTTATGTATCGTGGATTTGTGGTTATGTAACGTTTAATGATTTGTTATTGTTCGTACGGTGGATTTGGCGAATCTCTTGATTTGATGAAACGTTCCGTAGATTTTTTTCACGCTGTGGATACTAGGAATTCTGAAAACTGGCATTGTAGAGTCCAGTTTTATTTTTTGCCCGAGCAAACAGTTTGGGTCGACATTGTCGACCCTAATTAGATTGACATCTTCTAGGGGGGATACAATGACTCGTAATCTCCTATGTCAAACCTATCGGGTTGCGGAAATACAAGATAAAGAATTTTGTCGCGCTTTAGGGTCGACATTATGTGTCGACCACCTCTCTAGATGAGCGTGTTCAGAACTCATTGTGTAATGTGTGTCCACTCTACATGTATAATTTTTAATCCGATATATACTTATATTTATGATCGTTTTTTTCTCGTCTGTGATACTAAACGTGCTGTTTTAATAATCCTGTCAAAATGAAGAGAGAACCAATATAGATTATGGTCGAGAATCATGTGGTGCCCGACACACACAGTGTCCTATCAAGAAACTCACACTGTACATGAGCCCGTTAATTTTTTAATAACTTAAGAGTCTTGTCTTTTCCACTGATAGATTAGAAAAACTCTCGTCTTCTGGTTTCCTATTAGAAGCTAAATAGATATATAAGTAATAGTATAGGGCGTGTATCTCAGAGTGGAACGATCTCCCATAAAAGAATGTGCTCCCTGTACAAGACAGTGGTACGTATACACTCCCCATGTAAACAGTTGTTATGTATAAAATCTCTTCTTTGCGTCAGGAACTCGCGTTGTATGTTCCCCCACTGGTTCGACCCAATGTTGCAGATAAAATGCGACATGTCGATCCTCAACCACTAAGGTGATTTTTGGCTCTCCCTGCTAACTAGTTCTGGGACACTCGGCAGCCCGTGTTAGGGCTCTTGAAATGTGCCGAGGACCTCTCTGATAGTCCTATGTTGGGGTCGATCACCTCTTTGTAGAAAATCACTCTCAGGGAAGTCCTCGTGACTATCTAGTGTCGAACTTAATATTAACATCCCCATATTACTTCCTGTGTTTGTACTCCAAGTCGAACATGTAGAATGACAGGAGACCGTAAAGGGGACTCCATAGACAACTGGCTCAGTATATCATTACCTCATTCGATTCTGTTGATGTTAGTAACTTGTGACACGTATGGTCTATTAATCTGACGTGTAGCTTTGGTAATATGCATGCACACGAATGTCGTTTAATATAGAATTGTTTGTTACTTAAACTATGTATCGAATTGAATACTGTTGACCATATATCGCATTGACTTGCTGTTATAAATGTATAAGTATATACGTACACTGGTTACGCCTACCACACTTGCTAAATCGGTATTGTAGTGTGAATATATCCACCCCATAATCCTCTCGATGGCCATCCTCAGAAGTCAACACTAAGAAAGATTGAGATGTGCACCAGTAGCGTCTAAGATTTAATCTCCCTGCACATGATCTATGGAATCAGCTCAAATACAATCTTATTGTAGAATCGGTTAACGTCAACTCGGAGAAAGGAAAGCTTTATCTGGTTTGAGTCTATGTAACGATAGGTTCAAACCTTGTGAATGTAAGTTAGGTCCGCTCTTTTGCTAAAACTAGCTCTCTGAGAGTTTTGAAAACTGCAATGCATTTTACAGTGCGCCGTTGATTAATGACTGTGAACTCGCCTACTAGGAGAATGTATACAGGGCCTCACTATAATCGCCTATGTTGTCGGTGTGCAAGTGTGCTCACTTCTATCGAGAGACTCCCCTCCAGTCCTTAGATTACATTTTTGATAATAATAGAGGCGAAGTGCATCAGTCGTTTTCCATGAATTACAAGTGTGAAAGATCTCTCAGCCCCTACTATTGTCGTGTCATGTCTTGCTCACCTACACGCGCTTGGAGTGAACTCGTGACACTCTTCATGTGCAATGATAAAAACGTGTATGAAACTACGTATGTTTTTCGCTGTTCTATCTAGGTGTTTTGTCCCGTTTCTTATAGTGGTGTAACTGATTTAAATAAAAAGAAAATCAAACGAAGTCTTAGCTCCTGTTATGTATGTAGACTCGCGTATATATAGACCTGGTCCAAACGTGTACTGTTCTTATGTATTGCTGGTCTCGTCCTCCTCTGATTAGGAGATCTGAGGCGACCGTCACCCTAATACCGAGCCAGACCCGAACAATCTAGACTTGTCCTGTCTCCGACTATACCCAACACGAGAAAACAGGATTACTGCTGCGTTCAGCTGAACTAGAGTGACACTGCAGGTTGCCTATAGATCGTCACATTGAAAAGTGTTAGTTTCTGCTTGCCTTGCTCTAGTGAATGGTGTTGTATCGCTGTCACAAAATGTGTAGCTGCATCTCTGAATTAATTGGCAACCCAATATAATAGAGGTTTGTCTTGCATTGTCCAGTCGGTGATGCTTACTCAAACGGCACTAATCAAGAAAAGTCGTAGTATGAAATAACTAGGCGCATGTGCACTGTGTGAAACTACATAATCGTCGTGCGCAACCCTTGCGCCGCTGTTGTCATAGAAGTACTTAGATCTGTGTATGACAGTTCAGCTGATATCATAGGAATTCGAGATGCGTGGATTGTTACCCCTTCTTCAACCCTCCAACTCGCTTGATAGCCCATCCTCTCCATACTAGTAACTCCTCACTGTAGAGTGAACAACTTATATGCACAATACATATTAATGTAATTGTAGAGAATGGCATGCTTCTTGTGATATTTGTTGTCCCCTGTAGAAGTAAAAGCAGATTTACCCCATGTTAGTATGAATGCCGAGTATCTAGTTTGCTCCACTCACTACACACATTCTCAGCCGGATTCACCGTCTCATATCACCTGTGCGCGCTGTGTCCCAAGGCTATAGAATTGTGTGATCAAATGATTGGAAATCTCATCTCTTTTCGTTTTCACTGCCGTCCACTGATACCGTGGTTGTCGAGAGAGAGATAGGGGATAGTATAGAGAGATGATATAGAGTGTGCACCATGCTCCTAGACCTATGCGATGTTGGCTCGATCATTGTAAATGGGGTGATAGCTGCGGTGCCAAGAATCAGTGGCGAACATAAGTGTCATCAATACATGTTTTTAGCTGGACTAAGACACTCACGCTATATTAGTGAAAATTTGCTCCAGTCTACTCCCTCTCATAGTTGTTGCTCTTATAGAGAGAATAATATCGCGTACTGATCGTCTACACTGAAGGAGGGAAGTCGTCGTGAGAAGGGTGAGAAAGATAAGTCGATTCCAGACTCTCTCTCACGTTAGTTACTCTGATCAGCTATGAGTGATACGTGCTGCGGAGAAAGATGATCCACTCACCTATATGTCGTTTTGTAGAGAGGCTAAAGAGTATGTGCTGGCTACTCTCTTGTGTGTTTCAGGATGCTAGCCTCTAACAGGTTCTCTGTGCATTAGACGCTGTTTTGTGTGTGTCTAGAATCTTAGTGATCTTCCACGCAAATCGTCTCATATAATAGCCATACTCTTCCCATAGATGTGCTCGATTTGAGGTACTCGCACTATTCGCAAAATGTAGGTAGAGCAGTGAGCCCGCTCTGTGTGACAACTCGCTCTCAGCACCCTCGAGAACTGCACGGAAAAACCAATCAATGTGGACGATTAGCAACGAGTGTCTGGTAATGTAACGAAGTACCTTTTTCAGTTTGATTTGAGTGGATTCGCTTTTGGTGCAATGGCAAACCCTGGCCAAGAACACAATCTAAGACAACTTGGCCAGGTTGATATACAGTATAAAAGGTATTTATGTGGATTTTTTTTTAAATCTTTCGCCACTTAATGAAACCTATAAAAAAAATAGCTTATTTTCATTTATAAATGCACAAAAGATTTCACCTTCACAACCGTGGGAATTATACAAATGGAGAAATATTTCACACTTGTAATCTAAAACCCTAATCCCAACTATCCCACATCCTAACCATATCACATTACTCCCAACGAAAAGTGTGAGAGATAGAATATCATCTTGATCTGTATCTTAGTCTTAAGAAGTTTGTAGATTGATCAAAAAAGTGAAGTGTGTTTTTTGTTAGAATGTATGTAAGGGCAACTGCTTAAATAGAAGATATGTACGCATCCATCCCTCGGTCATATATCTCTCGCACAGTAACAGATGGTCATGGAGTAGACTAGTCATTGGTCACTAATTAGGTCTTAAGTGAAAATTAGTTTATTAAATTTGATAAATGTGAAACAACATAAAAAAATTGTATTGCAATGATAGCGTCATTCATAACCACTAATTATGACGGTATAATTAAGAGCTTTTTAGATCATTCGCAGTGGTCATTAACAGGAATTTTATATATTCTTCCACTATTATTCACCTCAGAATAATCACTACTCACCGCTTATCACTTTTTGAATGAAGAACGATAATAAAAAAAGCTTTGGGTTTGCTCGGCCTCATGACCACAACAACCATGCTTGTTTTGCTCGGTTTCATAAAACCCGCAGTGACGCCGAACCATTGCCCTATTCACACGCTCTTAATGTACTATGATAAACCTTTTATCATGTTATGATTTTAGTCTTTATATTAACATGTGAATAAGTCTAGTGGTCATAGTGTTAAGTCAACTTTGTTAGTATTAGCACTACAACAATATAAGGGTTTAGGGTCGAAAGTTACAAAGGGTGTCGACCCAAAGTACTTAGGGTCGACAATTTCGATCCTAACATGTCGACCCAAACTATTCGACCCAAAATTCTTTGGGTCGACGTTTTCCTTTGCATTTTGGGTCGACAGTGGGGACCACAACATTTCCACCAAAAAAGTTGACTAATTTTAGGGTCGACATTGTCTTTGAGACTTTGAGTCGACAATGTCGACCCTAAACTTTTTTTATTTATTAAAAACGTTTTAATATTAAAAACAAATTAATTATTAAAAAATTAGGGTCGACATTGTCTTTAAGACTTTGGGTCGACAATGTCGACCCTAAGTCGACCCTAAAAAAATTTTATTTATTAAAAACAAATTAATTATTAAAAAATTAGGGTCGACATTGTCTTTGAGACTTTGGGTCGACAATGTCGACCCTAAACTTTTTTTATTTATTAAAAACGTTTTAATATTAAAAACAAATTAATTATTAAAATTTAGGGTCGACATTCACCTTTATTTTTTGGGTCGATAATGTCGACCTTAAGTTTTGTATTTGCTTAAAAGCTATAGTGGTGTTCCACGTGGATTTTCCACCCAGTTTAGGGTCGACATTGTCGACCCTAAGTGTGATATTAGGGTCGACGGGCACAAAAAAAAAACTGGACTCACCATGCCAGTTTTCCAGATTTTTTCCGGAAAAAAATCTACGTTTCATCAAATCCAGAATTCGCCAAATCCACCGTACGATACAATAACAAATCATTAAACGTTACAATACCACAAATCCACGATACGATAAATTACTATTCAAGAAATCCACGATACGATAACAAGTCTAAAAGTTTCACAAGTGTTACAAATTCACGATACAAACATAACAAGTCTAAAAGTAATAAGTCTAACAAATCCATGATACAAACATGACAAAACCACAAAACGCCTAATCCGACTCCTCCGACTCATCCTGCACCTCCTCATTATCCCCCTCCTCGTCCTCCGAGTAGTCACCACCCGATTGTTGATTGTCCTCTCTCACGTCATTGTCTTCACCCGCCTTGTCTCGAGCCAATTCGTCAACGCTCCGCGTATCGTTATTATGGGGATTGGTTATGAAGCGGGGAAGTTCGGGTTGACTGTAAGAAGTAGATGCTAGGTTGGAGTTCATAACGGGGTGATAACAATTGTTAAAGGTATTATTGTTGACGGGAGTGAAAGGAAATTGGCCGACATAGGGAGGTTGGAGTGGTTGGAGTGGGGCGGTATATCTAGGTGTGCCGGTATATCCAGGTGGGCCGGTATATTGAGACGGGCCGGCATAGGAAGGTTGGAGTGGTTGATTATAAGGGAAGGGAGGGTTGAGTAAGTGAGCCCATTCAGGGCTGAGTTGGGGCATAGTTGGGCGTGCAAAAGCAGGAGGCATAAATGGACGAGTAGGGTTTGGTGCATAGTTAGAAAAATACTCACCTATGGCTCCATACATCGTCTCACTATTTTGGTACGCCGCGTCAGCCTTCAATGCAGCCAAATAAGCCCGTTGCTGCGCCTCCGCGGTTTGCTTCCTTAACAACTCGGCCTCTTGATCTTTTTGCCTCAATATCCGATCCAGCTCCTCCCGACTTATAGCATCTGGAAATGCCTGAGGACCGCGCCTGCGGGAAGTTGAGCCACCACCCGGTAACTTCCTGCCCTTTCCCGACATGTTCTGGCGGTTGGTACTCGGAACGACTTCATCCAAGATATCTTGATCTGTCTTGTACGGGATGACGCCGGCTCTAACCTGATCTTGCATGCTCTTCATATCCAACTGTGAAAGAAAAAGAAAAAAAAAGGTTAAAAACAAATAAAATAAGTTATTAAAGAATGTAACGAGTTAAATTACTTACGTATCTCTTCCGGTTTTTTTCGGTCTTAAACTCCCCAGTCTCCGGCCTCGAGTGCGTCTTCCTCCAAGTCTCAATTAGGTCCTCGTAATGACCTTTCTGGACTTTCTGTACAATATCGAATAAATTAATAACAAGCTATAAATAAACAATATAAACACTTTTAAAATATCACAAAAATTATAAAGAGTCTTACATATTCGTTCCTGCCTTGCGCGAATGATTTCTTCCCTTGATGGGTTAGAATCGTGTTCTTCGCTCGGTTGGCAGCATTCTGAAGACTTCTCGCCACCCGATCCGGATGGGACCACCAGTCAACCAAGTTATTCCACTCATCTTCGGTTCTGTCTCCCCACACTTTCTTCGGCGGCAGATGATTCCTTGCCTCCTCGGCCGAACCATATCTTGTAAAATGATCAGCCTTGATCCTTTGCTTATTTTTGCGCCAAAGGATCCTCAGTTTCAATTGCAGCCCAAGCTTTACCCTGTCCCCAACCGTATAGACATTATTGCCCATCACCACTTTATCCTGATTATTGTACCAAGAGGCGAGGTCGAAATAGCTCTACATATAAACATAAACATATGCATTTAAATAAACAAACAATTTAAACATAACACGCATATCCACACGTCGATAACAGTAAGAATAGAAGTAAAATAAACAATTAATACCTCAAGAGTAGGGAAAATATGCGCTTTATACGCCTCTGGAATTTCTTCCCACTCGCAAGCAAGGGGAAGGTACCGGACTGTTTCCCCCATTAGACTATTCAACATGCTTGCATAATCGCCTGTAGGATGGAACGTACCAAGATCGCCGTAATCAAAGCCGATCGTCAAAGGTCGTTGGTCATTTTGTCTAAACGCCCTCCTTAAGGACGCATTCCCGGTCTCGATACGCAGGTTGGAACCTACAAAGATAAGTTATTGAGTCATGAAAATTCAAGTAAAAGAAATTAAAAATAATCAGTGTTATAAAATAATAAATAAACACAATTTCTTACTTTCGCACTGGGCCGGTACGTGCCGGTTGGGCCGTCTTGGTGGACTACCACCGGCATCCCCACCGTGTGATCTAGGATGTACGCACGCCATCTGTAAAATAACAAGTACAAGAACACACAGTTTTGTGGACCAATTAATGCTAATACACAAATTCATATAAATATACACATTTTAACATATAAAAACAATTCCACTCAAATAAAAAATACACATTTAAACATATAAAAACAATTCCATTCAAATGCAAAATTACACATTTAAACATATAAAAACAATTCCATTCAAAGAAAAATTACACATTTAAGCATATAATAACCGTTTCATTCAAACTACATCTTAAGATCGATTGTCATCGTCAGAATCATCGCTAGATAAAACTTCTTCAACATTAGTACTAGGGTTCACTTCATCATCATCAGACACTACAACATCATCATCATCATCAAGGACATGTGCATAGACATCATCTTCAGCATTGCCTTCATTAGCATTAGCATTGTCATCATTAACTGGTGAGGCGTCCACTTCTGTCGATTCAGAATTTATACTCAAATCCGTATGCTCAAAATTAGTCAATTCAACAGACAGTGTAACATTTGATGAGCTGCTACCATGTATAACATCTTGATCGGACTCTGCCACGTCTCGATGATAAACATGTTCGACGACCTTCCAACCACGTGGTTGTCTAGCAAGGTCTTCAAGGTAGAATACTTGTGTTACTTGTGTCGCAAGAATGTATTGGTTATTTTTGTGAAATTCCCTATCAGTCAAAATATGTTGTATGTCATGTTCAATGTAAGAACGCCTGTTGCGTGTCGTAAGGTTCTTAGGGTTAATGGTGTCAAACCATTTACATCGAAACAAGACAACCTTACGGTTGCCGATATAAGTGAGCTCCAGGATTTCTTCGAGTTGACCATAATACATCTCGCCATCAAGCCCTAGTGTTGAAACTCCGCTGCATTGAGTGGTATGAAGTATATCGCGTTCATGTACCACAAACTTCACACCGTTAACTATGCAAGCGGGGTATGTACATGTACTAATAGGTCCACATGCCAAAGAGAATAACTCTTCACTACAGCCGTCGTTCACTTTTTTTTCACGAATCTACGAAAGAGATGCAAACAGATTTAGATGAGCAAATAACTCCAAGGTAATATATCTAATGTATTTACCTTGTGATTAAACCACGCGGGAAAATTCGTTTCCACGTTATCAGGCGATTTTCTGCAAAAAGTTCATGATATTAGGATAAGTCATCGAGAAAGAAGATTTTTCAAAATAAAAAAAGGAAGAAACATACTCTCTGTAAGCCAAGATGTCTGCGTCGACTTCAGGACTGTTGTTAAGTACAAACCATACAACTGCCTGCCTAACATCTGTAGTCAGCCGAGTTGCTTTCATTCTGCCCGTCAGTTTGCATGCGGACCGGAACACCTGGAATTTATTTGGTTCTTCTTCAGGCAAACCGTCGTCATTTCTGCCAAGACGATTAAATCTCGTCTCGACATCATCCTTAAGATAACGCGAACAAAAAGTTAATGCTTCTTCTGCAACATAACCCTCCGCAATAGAACCTTCAGGTTTTGCTTTATTTCGGACATAATTCTTTAGCTTCTTCATGTATCTTTCAAATGGAAACATCCACCTGTAGCGAATAGGGCCACCTAGAATAGCCTCATCGGGTAAATGTATAGCCACGTGAATCATTATGTCAAAAAAAGCAGGAGGAAAAATTTGCTCTAACTCAATCAAGATACTGATCGATTGTTTTTTAGCTTCTGACATGTCCTGCTGCATCAAAGTTCGAGCACAAAGCTGCTTAAAGAATAAGCAAAACTCGATTATAGGAGCTGCAATGCTTTTGGGCAAGTATTGTTGTACTCCATAAGGAAGTAACCGATGCATCATTATATGACAGTCATGAGATTTCATGCCCGTTATATTGTTATCATCAGCCGTCACTTTTTGCTTGAAGTTGGATCCAAACCCATCAGGTAGTCTAACTCCTTTGATGAATTTACAAAAACGTTTTCTGCCTTCTGTGGTGAAAGAGTACTTTGGATGAGGCTTCTCCAACTTCCCGTTTGGTTTTTTAACTAACCACAACTCCTTTCGAACTTTCAAAGTTTCCAAGTCTTGCCTTGCCTTTACCGTGTCTTTGGTTTTGTCGTTCTGTAACAAGGTATTCAGTAAAGCCTCAAGCGCGTTCTTTTCGATGTGCATGACATCGAGATTGTGTTTTAGTTTTAGAAAGGGCCAATACTCAAGATCCCAAAAGATAGAACGCTTACTCCAATTCAATTCAATTTCTCGATTAGGTTTAGGGTTCTTTTTAGCAATATCTGGATGTTTCCCCGGGCGACGTTTTAAGACTTTACTAATTTGTAACTGGATCTCCAATTCGGAAAACTTTCTAGGTTTAGGTGTCGGTTCTTTTGAACCATAGTATTCCTTAAATTTATGTTCAAATATGACAGTTACGGTTCATATTAGAGCTTTCAACAACTGTATGAGTCAGGGAACTATATTAGAGGTTCAACGTATGAGTGAGGGTTCTATATTGAGGTTCAACGTAAAAAGTACGGGTTTCATATTAAGGGTTTCAATTTATGAGTTTATGGGGATTCATATTAAAGGTTCTATATTAGAGGTACAATGTATGAGTATAGGTTTCAACATTTAAGAGTTTTCAATGTATGAGTTAAGGTTCAATATTAGATGTTTCAATGTAGGAGTTACACGGTTTTCTCCCTTTTAAGGTTCAACAAGAGTTCATGGTTAAACTATATTAGAGGTTCACACGTATTATCAGGGTTCTATATTAAGAGGTTCAACGAATGAGTTAGGGTTCATATTAGAGGTTTCAATTATGAGTTATGGTTTCATATTAAGGTTCTATATTAGAGGTTACAAATGTATGAGTTTAAGGGATTCTATTACGTTCTATATTAGGAGGTTCAATGTATGAGTTAAGGCTTCATATTAAATGTTTCTATATTAGATGTTCAATTGTAATGAGTTACTGTTTCATAATAGAGGTTCACATATGAGTCAGGGAACTATATTAGAGGTTCAACGTATGAGTGAGGGTTCTATATTAGAGGTTCAACTATGAGAGAGGTTCTAAATAAAGGTTCATACGTATGAAGTGTGGGTTCTATCTTAGAGGTTTCAACGTATGAGTTAGGGTTTCAAATTACATAACAATGTATGAGAATTAGGGTTTCATATTAAAGGTTTCTATATTAGAGGTTCAATGTATGAGTTAGGGTTTCATATTACAGGTTCTATATTAGAGGTTCAACGTATGAGTTAGGGTTTCATATTAGAAGCGGAGGGGGGGGACGGAGGATGTATAAAAGAGTTAAGTTCATATATTAGAGTTCAACGTATCACCCCCGCCAAAAATTCCCCTAATTAAGCCAAAAAACTCTCCCGCCAAAACCACCGCCAACAACAGCCCTCCAAATAACTCCCGCCAAGACTTCCCCTTCTTATTACCATTAAAACAGATAGTATCTTATCCTCCCAAGCACACACACACACTCTTATCCTCACAACCACCACCACATTCACCACCACCTCGATCAACTGTCACCAGATGGAGCGATCTAATCAAACTTGGTTGTGCAAGTGTAAAAACGGAAATGTGGTGTTACGAACATCATGCAGAGATCACAGCTATGGTCAACGATACTACGCATGTCCTAATTCAAAGGTGAACTATCAAAGCATAACTATTTATGTAATATAAAATAGTTAGCTTGTCAAAATGACTTTTCTTATGATTTCCTTACTACGTAACAGCCAGGAACTACAGAGAGAGGATGTGGCTACTTTATGTGGATGGATGCTTCTCCTGGACCGTCAACACCTCAAAGTCATTCTCCGAGAACTTCTTCACGACCAAGTCATTCTCCGGGAACTTCTTCACGACCAAGTCATTCTCCGCGATCTCACAGAATCTCGAATGGCAGAGTGCTCAGATTTGTAAGTTCTTGCTGAAAGGATAAAGACACTAGAGGCAAGGAAGTCACTAGAGGACAACTAAAAGATGGAAAGGCATCCCGAGAACCACACACTTGAGTCAGCTGGAATACTTCACGAGATCTACCAAGGGATGAGAAACCTTAATATGGAGTAGTTTTTCATTAAGATAAATCATTTTAGCATTTGGAAAGTGAAAAACTTAATAATCTATAATGTTTTGAGGGGATGGGAAAACTTAGTATTGCTTTAATGTTAAGTGTGTTTCTTAATTTTATTCGTTTTCTAATGTATTTGATATTATAATAATAAAACATAAATCGAATTAGAAATCATTTCGTGTATTTTGATTAATTAATTGTGTTACACGAGGGGCTGTACATTTTGGGGGCGGGGTCGAAGTAAATGAGGAGTATCGAAATTAAGGGGGGCAAGACTGACTAAATTGATAAATTTTTAACCGATTAGGAATTATTCCGATGTATTTTAATTATATAAAAAAAATAAATAATTTTAAATGCATTTTATAATATGTACAAAAATTGGTTTTATATTTTATATATATTATTAATGTGTATTAAAATATTTATATATAATTTTTTAAAATGTATTTTATATATTTTAAACATTTTTTTATTTTGGTCGACATTGTCGACCCAAACCGTTTTTTAATTATAATTTTTTTTTTATTCGTTAAGCGGGATTGGTGAAAAATTTTGGCGCTTAATTTTGGGTTCGACATCTTATTATATTTTTTTGGGTCGACATTAGTCGACCCTAAACCAGTAATAAAGTTAAATCATTTTAAAAACTTTGAAAACTTATTTAATATATCATTTTAAATTCATTTTTTATATTAAAAAGTGGATAAAGTAATTTTATAACTTAGGGTTGACATTGTCGACCCTAAATTTCGACCCAAAACGGATTTGTTGACTAGCCCCATTTGGTTGAAAAAAGTGGGTCCCATGCCGAGTTTTGGGTCGACATTGTCGACCCAAAATAAAAGCCGACCCCAAATAAACTTTTTGTTGTAGTGTATGCATATATTTGAATTTGACTCTATGTCCTAGGAGAATTCATTGGATCCACCGCAATCGATGCAGAGAGGTGTGATCGAAGCTGCCCTTTTGCCAAGAAACTTATGCATGATGGAACCAACTTGGCACCCGTGGTTTTAAATTTAGCAAGACTAGAGGAATTAGTTTTGAGTTGTACATATGCAACTAATAATTCTTGTTAGAACTTATCTTAACTCCATTATGATTGGCGACTTGGTATTTATGGACTAATCAGAACTAAACAGCTTTTTATGATAGTGATATGTTATCTTAATTAAAACTTAAATTCTGTGTTAGGAACATACTTTTTACCAATCATTGCCAACTGGCGGGTGGTTCAAAATTTGGTGAAAATTTTGGGGAATTTGGGGGCAATTTTAGGGTCGACATTAGTTCGAAATTTTGGGTCGACAATGTCGACCCTAAGTTTTTATATGTAAATTAATATTAAAAATGTATATTAACAAGCATATTTTACCCCGCAGCGTTTCGGCGGGGCGGTCCGGTTCCTCGTTTCGTATATAATTTATTATTAAATATATTTTTTATAAATATATATATGTGTTTAAAAATATAATTGGTTCGTTTCGGCCGGGTCGGTCCGGTTCCTCGTTTCGTATATAATTATTATATAAAATGATTTTTTATAAAATATATAATAACTTTTTTATAAAATATATAACTTTTTATAAAAAATATAAATTGGTTCGTTTCGGACGGGTCGGTCCGGTTTTTCCTCGTTTAGGTTTTTTTTTATTATTATAAAATGATTTTTTTTTTTTATAAAATATTATAATACTTTTTTTTAAAATATATATGTACTTTTTTTTATAAAAAATATAAATTGGTTCGTTTCGGACGGGTCGGTCCGGTTCCTCGTTTCGTATATAATTATTATATAAAATGATTTTTTATAAAATATATAATAACTTTTTTATAAAATATATAACTTTTTATAAAAAATATAAATTGGTTCGTTTCGGCCGGGTCGGTCCGGTTCCTCGTTTCGTATATAAGTATTATATAAAATGATTTTTTATAAAATATATAATAACTTTTTTATAAAATATATAACTTTTTATAAAAAATATAAATTGGTTCGTTTCGGCCGGGTCGGTCCGGTTCCTCGTTTCGTATATAATTATTATATAAAATGATTTTTTATAAAATATATAATAACTTTTTTATAAAATATATAACTTTTTATAAAAAATATAAATTGGTTCGTTTCGACAGGGTAGGTCGTTCCTCGTTTCGTATTTATTTATTATTATACGTTAGGACGTTCACGTATGAGTTGGGTTACACATTGAGTTAACGTATGAATTAGGTTTCAATATGAAAGTTCAACGTAGAGTCAGGGTTAGACATTAGAGTTCAACGTGATGAGTTAGGGTTTCAATATTAGAGGTTCAAACGTATGAGTTAGGGTTGTTTTTTGACCCCAAAAAACATTAGAGGTTCAACGTATGAGTTAGGGTTACACATTAGAGGTTCAACGTATGAGTTAGGGTTCAATATGAAAGGTTTAACGTATGAGTCAGGGTTACACATTAGAGGTTCAACGTATGAGTCAGGGTTACACATTAGAGGTTCAACGTATGAGTTAGGGTTACACATTAGAGGTTCAACGTATGAGTTAGGGTTACACATTAGAGGTTCAACGTATGAGTCAGGGTTAGACATTAGAGGTTCAACGTATGAGTTAGGGTTCAATATGAAAGGTTCAACGTATGAGTCAGGGTTAGACATTAGAGGTTCAACGTATGAGTTAGGGTTCAATATTAGAGGTTCAACGTATGAGTTAGGGTTACACATTAGAGGTTCAACGTATGAGTTAGGGTTCAATATGAAAGGTTTAACGTATGAGTCAGGGTTACACATTAGAGGTTCAAAAAGTATGGTCAGGGTTACACAATAGAGGATCAACGTAGAGTTAGGGTTACACATTACGAGGTTCATCGTATGAGTTAGGGTTACACATTAGAGTTCAACGTTGAGTCAGGTTAGACATTAAAGGTTCAAGTATGAGTTAGTGGATCAATATGAAAGGTTCAACGTATGAGTCAGGGTTAGACATTAGAGGTTCAACGTATGAGTTAGGGTTCAATATTAGAGGTTCAACGTATGAGTTAGGGTTACACATTAGAGGTTCAACGTATGAGTTAGGGTTACACATTAGAGGTTCAACGTATGAGTTAGGGTTCAATATGAAAGGTTTAACGTATGAGTCAGGGTTACACATTAGAGGTTCAACGTATGAGTCAGGGTTACACATTAGAGGTTCAACGTATGAGTCAGGGTTATACATTAGAGGTTCAACGTATGAGTTAGGGTTCAATATGAAAGGTTCAACGTATGAGTCAGGGTTAGACATTAGAGGTTCAACGTATGAGTTAGGGTTCAATATGAAAGGTTCAACGTATGAGTCAGGGTTAGACATTAGAGGTTCAACGTATGAGTTATTTATAAAATATATAACTTTTTATAAAAAATATAAATTGGTTCGTTTCGGCCGGGTCGGTCCGGTTCCTCGTTTCGTATATAATTATTATATAAAATGATTTTTTATAAAATATATAATAACTTTTTTATAAAATATATAACTTTTTATAAAAAATATAAATTGGTTCGTTTCGGCCGGGTCGGTCCGGTTCCTCGTTTCGTATATAATTATTATATAAAATGATTTTTTATAAAATATATAATAACTTTTTTATAAAATATATAACTTTTTATAAAAAATATAAATTGGTTCGTTTCGGCCGGGTCGGTCCGGTTCCTCGTTTCGTATATAATTATTATTATACGTTAGACGTTCAACGTATGAGTCAGGGTTACACATTAGAGGTTCAACGTATGAGTTAGGGTTACACATTAGAGGTTCAACGTATGAGTCAGGGTTATACATTAGAGGTTCAACGTATGAGTTAGGGTTCAATATTAGAGGTTCAACGTATGAGTTAGGGTTCAATATGAAAGGTTCAACGTATGAGTCAGGGTTAGACATTAGAGGTTCAACGTATGAGTTAGGGTTCAATATGAAAGGTTCAACGTATGAGTCAGGGTTAGACATTAGAGGTTCAACGTATGAGTTAGGGTTCAAATACTCCCGCCAAAAACTCCCGCCAAAAAATCCCGCCAAATACTCCCGCCAAGCACTCTTCTTTACCATAAAAGCAGATAGTATCTTATCCTCACAACCACCACCACATTCACCACCACCTCGATCAACTGCCACCAGATGGAGCGATATAATCAAACTTTTAAGTGCACGTGTGAAAGAGGAGATGTGGTGTTGCGAACATCAAGCAAACCTTACAGTTATGGTAAACAATACTACGCATGTCCTTATTCAAAGGTGAACTATCAAAACATAATTATTTATGTAATATACAATAATTTGCTTGTCAAAATGACTTTTCTTATGATTTCCTTACTACGTAACAGCTAGGAACTCAAGATAGAGGATGTGGCTACTTTATGTGGATGGATGACCTCAGGCTCCATATAAGTTCTTCTTCTGGATCGTCAACACCTCCAAGTTATTCTCCGGGAACTTCAACACGTCCAAGTTATTCTCCGGGATCTTCCAGATCTGCACAGAATCTCGGAAAGGCAGAGTGCTCAAATTGTAAGTTCTTGGCTGAAAAGATAAAGACACTAGAGGCAAAGATAAAGATACTAGAGGGAGCACTAGAGATGGAAAGGCATCCCGAGAAACACACACTTGATTCAGTTGCAATACTTCACGAGCTCTATAATGAGATGGGAAAACTTAGTATGGAGTAGTTTTTCATTAAGATAAATCAATTTAGCATTTGGAATGTAATTCATATGCTTTAATGTTTGAGTGTTTATCGATTTCTAATGTAATTTGATGTTATAATAAAAAACGTTAATCGATTAGGAATCATTCCGTGTATTTTGATTATTTATTGTGGTTTAACTACATTTAATTCAGTTAACTTTGAAGTAAATTTATCACATTAGCAAACTAATAAATGATAAAATAAATAAATAAAAATAACATTTAGTTACGATTTATCTGAATTTATAAAAAGTATTTTAAATTTTTGTATAAAAAAATTATCTGAATTTATTATTAGTGTGGAGGATTTGTTATCAATCTACACACTCTTTTATATGATACATTCTTTTTTTTAATATGATACATTCATTTCTTTTTTTCTTTTTTTTAAAAAGAATTTTTTTTTATATGAAGTAAATTTTTTTTTTATATGAAGTAAATTTAAAAAAAAAAAAAGAAATTTAGGGTCGACATTGTCGACCCTAATATTTTAGCGGGATAAAACCAAAACTTGGCGGGCTAATTAAAATAATTAAATTTTGGTAAAAACATTAGGGTCGACATTGTCGACCCTAACTTTCGACCCAAACTTATTTTGTTGACTTACTAGTTTTGGTGAATAATTGTGGGCCCCATGCCTCATTTAGGGTCGACTTTGTCGACCCTAATATTTGCTCGACCAAAAATCCACTTTTTGTTGTAGTGTAGGCTCGTTTCGAGTCAGCAAAAAAATAGGGTTTCAATGCTAAAAACTTGCATATATAAAACAGTGTAATCTTATATGCTGAAAAAGGTGTGCATTATCGGGTTTTTCCACATTTCAATAATGCGATAAGTTCATAAAGTCAGATAATCTAAACGTCATCAGTTGTGCAAGTAAACTAAACAAACAAAAAACGCACAACTGCTTATGCTAATTTTTGTAAGCACTAATCAGCTTATTATAGCCAACTTATTTCTCCCGACAATTAAACCCAAACCCATTTAGAATTTCAAGCAAAATTAAACCCACATCAAATTGCAAACCCAATTCAAATTCTTAACAACGCTATTCTAACAACGTCACAAACAGATTAAAATAGAGAAAAAAAACATACCTAATGTCGATGAACCTAGCTCGAAATTCAGGCACCTGTAATATTGCACGACATAGAAAGTTTTAAAAAAACCATAAATTTTTAAGAAAAAAAAAACTGTAAATTATAATTATTAGATAAAAATTAGGGTAAATCGTATGTTTATGTGTGTTGATAAAGGAATGGGAGTAGAGCATAGGTTTTAAAACCCAATATCCAGATCGAGTGGGCAAGAAAGATTGAAGAATGTTTTCTCTTCTTCTTCCAATCTTTAAATCGTATGTTTATGTGTTTTTTAAATGAACTGGGATCTTTAAATCTCATACGAAGTTAAGCCTACGATGATTCACATTCTTGGAGATGGGGGTGTGTAACCCATGGCCGTTGGAATCCATACAGTCGAAAGCTAATTATGAGCACCTCCACACTCATTATGGGCACCTACACAATAAATTAGAATACCCATCTTTAGATATAATAGATAAATACCTAAAAAACAAAAAAAAAATCATTTTTTTCACACTAAAAACAAAAGGTATCAAAATCATTCTCTCTCAAATCGTATGCCACCTTCTCCACCGCCACAACCATTGCTGATTTTTGCTGCCACCATCTATGCTGCCACTATTAGCCGCAACTATCACGGTTTTGTTGTGCTTTATTGGTTTTAGTGTTACATCTGATAGTCTTTGGTATAAAAAAACAAAAACAAAAATGTTACAAAGGAAAGAACTTGTGGAGACTGCAGTGTAGATCAAATTAGGATTTGGAGGTTTTTAAAGGAGATATATCATATATGTGAGACTGGACTGGGCTTTTTATCTAAGCCCGTTTAGGTATATGTTTGAATGTCCATGTTTTTATAATTTCACTGAGCCCATCTTTATTTGGCAACTTGATTTGGCTCGAATCAAGTTTTAAGTACGAGCTCCCATGAGAGAATAATAAGAGGCCAAAGAAGATGTAAAAGAAATATGTTAATAGAAAAGGCGGAGGCACACAGGCGATTTACAGTCGTTATTTTCTAAAGCCCAATAACATTCATTATAAAAAATTATTTTTATTTTAAAAAAATATTTTATATAAAACTTATGGTTATGTGTTCAGACATAATATAGAAGTTGTAAGATGTGTACACGATTCAACCTTATGTGTTATACAATAAACTTAATTAATTTATGAGGCGTTGTTAAATCCATCTAGCAACCAGGTAACCGAATATGACATGGTAAAATCTGCAAATATACTATAAGTAACCATATTGCATAACAAAAGAAACAGCTATCATTTTCCAGAAAGTTACTAACAAGCTAATTGCAGTAAACATTTAAAGGACTTTGAGCTGACTTAAACCACAACTTATCGGCACTTAACGACCCCATTTCAATCTAAAAACAAAAGTGCCTTTTTCGCCTTCTATTTTCAAAATGCTATAACCGTTCAGACTCTCACTCTTACGGTATTCCTTCATATCATCCATAATAATATCGCCAGAATCAACATCCTGTAGAAATACTTTAATCTTGAGGCTCCCGTTGGCGGGTACGGCCAACGCAGACTTGTGCAGCGGCAGCTCTTGCTGCGGTTTGTATCCAATAAATTTAGTTGGATCGGCTTCAAAAATTACTGCGTTATACTGCCCTAGGAAACCATTATTTCCAAGAACGTCATCTCCATAACAAGCCACTATCGAGCCCTGTACTCGTACATGTTTAACGCGATTAAACGTCAACTTCATTGTCGTATCTACCGCATCTTTAAGTACAACATAATCCAAAAGGATACGTCCATCTTTACCTTCAAACCGAAGTGTGCCACACTTAGTGTTTGAATGCCCGGCCCAAAATTCCGAGAGGTCTGTAGTAGTCTTGCAATTGCAAATTAGATACGTCTGATCTTTCTTCTCGCTCGTAGCTTTAACAAGCACTGAAACCTTAATAGATGATGAGAAAGGGATGGAATGAACACAACTTGGGTTTTCTAATGGTATATATGAACCATTGTACATATCTACCGGATGATGCCATTCCCGGTTGAAATAAGATACATGACAATCATCCTGTTCATCAAACATCACCCACCCATCAGCTGACCGATATATATCTACAACTGATATTGTCCCGAAGATAGTGCCTTTGTCAAAATAGGAACTTGACACACTCACATTCATCGAAAAGATCTCAAATCGAGAATTCAGATGGGGATGATTCCTGATGAAAATTAAAACAACTATCACAAAACTAAAAACAAAAAATTTACACATAACAGGTGGTTTTCTAAAGTTGTCATGTATACAGAAAAAAGTAAGCATGAAAAACACTTGTTAATATGGCGCAAGACACAGATTATATATATTATGTTTCAAAAATATTTGTCTAATGAAAAATACTGTTATTAATCATCTTACATAACCCTAACCTTTCACAACAGCTAACTTCCGTTCGTTTAGATTTAACTCTATACATAATAATCTCCAGATCCAACCCCAAAGCAAAGACACACATGATTCACTATTCTTCAAGAGATTTAGCTACTATATTAAAGTCCATGATGGGCAACATTTTGACGCTGTTGGTTTTATTCAAGAATACTTTACGCAAACAACCATATATTTTACTTAAATTCCATGATATGAACTTAGCATACAATATATCGATTATTATCAATATGCAAACATGTATTTACCTAGGATCAGCTTCAGAAGAAGGAACTATATGACAATCAGTGGCGCTCGCTTTTGTGCGGTGGAAAAATGATACGAATTCCGATGTCCAGCCCTTTGATGAGTCGTTCGATGACTACACAGAAAACAAAAGTTAAGAACTTGTTAAAAAATGTGGAATTGTGACCATATTGTTTTTTTATACTAATAGTTTCTGAAGAAAAAATCATGTTTTTACTTTACTTCTTCATAGCAGATACGTGAACCAATTCAATAGTATGGTATTGAGACCCAGACCAATTTAAATTAAAGAACATAAACCCAAAAACTTAAATAAAGTTTAACTACTACCTTTCACAAAAGAAGTAAACATGACGAACAAAAGATAGTCCAGCATAACAGGATGCGTATAAAAAAATACTGACCCAAAAACCTAATTAAAAAAATCTGCTAGATAAAAGCTTACCAGAGCGATCCCCAAAATGTGAA
>BQNB010008007.1:4407-87046 GCA_026074375.1 Tanacetum coccineum | reverse complement strand
CAGGTCCTTTATTAAGTCAAAGTAGAATCTAACCCTTCTTATACAAATTGCTAATTCACAGGTATCAAGATCCACCTTTTTGCGTATAATGAGATCTTCAAGATTTACCACCAATGAACCTGATCCATCTCGTGTACGCGCAACAGATACTCAAAGAAGCTCAGCCCGGTGCTCTTAGAGGTTCAAGCTCAACCCAAAGAAGCTCACATGTCATTTCATCATATCAGAAACGACCCGTTTCTAGGAATACTTCAAGCATCAACCTAAAGAACTTTGAATCGACCCTTAAGGGTATCGAAGGCATGCGTCTTTAACACTGTTGAGTTGAGTTACAGTATTGGAAATTCTGTATGACTAGATTGAAAATTTTGATTTGGAAGTTCTGATTTGTGTATGGATAATGATATTTGTATGACTAGAATTTCTGATATGAAAGTTCTGGAAGGTCTCATTTGTGTTTGCAAAAGTATTATGATTTGGAAGTTCTGATTTGTGTTTGCAAAAGTCTGTTTGTGCATTACTGACACAAACTTGGTGTAGACAAAGATCTAAACTTGTATAGACACATTATGTGTCAGGATAGGTGTGTCACCATAGACTTTTACCGTCAGAACTTCTGCTGACACTTATTATATGTGAAGGAGAAGCTGATTTATCTTTTCCTGACATTTTTTTATACTTTTCCTGACACTTTTTGTCTGTCAGCAAATGTAGTATTTCTTATAGTGCATCTGCTGAGTGTCTACATTATAATTTGTTCACACAAAATCTATTTTGGCGCACTAATAAGTGTACAAAGAAGGTTATACGCTAAAGATGGACGAAAGAACCAGATATCATGATACGTGGGCTACTAGTACAAGTGGAAAATCAAGTTTCCTTTAGGATCAAATGTTAGTTTCTGAATGAGTCCTAGTTAACTGTTGCATGCATGTTCTCCTAGTTTGAAGGCAAGTCATAAGGAAGTACCCCACTAGGTGGAAGTACACTCCATGCACGTTTATATTCAGTTTTCTCTTAGTATGTTAGTGCCTTAGTGGGTTAGTTAGTAAGAGTTACCAGTTTCTAGTATAAATATGTAACCTTTGCATTAGTTGAGTTCAAGAAGAAAGAAGAGAAAATTGTCCCAGTTTAGTAGTCGTATATTTATTTTGTTCAACAATTACAATTCTTAGTAGTGTTTAGTTTAGATATAAACTATCTCTAATCTTAGTCATATATCATTGGTGCTTTCATTTTCCTTACCATGCCTCCTAAAAAAGACAACCCACCACTAGAAGAAACAATGGCAGCCATGGCTGCTAATATCTCCAAACTTCTGAGTCCCAAACCATCACCAACGAAAACATCAGGGCCACCCAAACACAATCATCTTCGCAACTCGATATCATAGTCAAACAACTCGCGGCACAATATGAACAAACCGCCACCCTCATCTCGACCATTGCTCTAAATAATGGACGAGCCCACCAGGTGCCACCACCAACCAACGCGCCACCACCTCCTCACGGGCTGCAAATTCGGCCGCCCAAACTAACCCTTCCGGCATTTGACGGATCGAACCCTCTTGATTGGCTTTTTCAAGCCGATCAATACTTCACTTTTTACAACATCACACCGCCCCAACGTCTTTCCATGATTGCCTTTCACCTCACCGGAGACGCTCTAAGTTGGTACAAATACCTCTTCAACAATCGTCTCCTTACCACGTGGGAATCATTCACACGCGCCCTCGAAACACGCTTTGGCCCATCAACTTACGATAATCATCAAGCCGCGCTTTTCAAACTTCAACAAACATCCACTGTCACCGCATACCAGACGGAGTTCGAACGATTGAGCAACTGTGTAGTTGGGCTTCCACCAGAAGCATTGCTAAATTGTTTTGTCTCGGGTCTTCGACAAGATATACAACAAGAACTCGCCATCTTACGACCTCACACCATTACCCAAGCCATCGGTCTTGCAAAACTCATCGAGGACAAAACAAATGACCAACTTTCGCCACCACAGAGTTCAAACTTAACTAAAAATCCTTCCCCTATTTCAGAGAAACTAACGATCAAGCATTTAAGCCCGACAGAATTGCAACAACGACGTGCTGAAGGTCTTTGTTTCAAGTGTCCAGAGAAATACATCCCAGGACACCAATGCAGCCCACCCAAGTTTCTTCTTTTTCAATCAGGACACGACCCGCCCTTGAATATGGATGGCTCGATCTCAAAAACTGTGAGCCTTGAGGACAAGGCTCAATTTCAAACGGGGAGTATTGATACGTGGGCTACTAGTACAAGTGGAAAATCAAGTTTCCTTTAGGATCAAATGTTAGTTTCTGAATGAGTCCTAGTTAACTGTTGCATGCATGTTCTCCTAGTTTGAAGGCAAGTCATAAGGAAGTACCCCACTATGTGGAAGTACACTCCATGCACGTTTATATTCAGTTTTCTCTTAGTATGTTAGTGCCTTAGTGGGTTAGTTAGTAAGAGTCACCAGTTTCTAGTATAAATATGTAACCTTTGCATTAGTTGAATTCAAGAAGAAAGAAGAGAAAATTGTCCCAGTTTAGTAGTCGTATATTTATTTTGTTCAACAATTACAATTCTTAGTAGTCTTTAGTTTAGATATAGACTATCTCTAATCTTAGTCATATATCATATCATATATAGATTGTTATCTATCTAATGACATTGAAACATCGGAGCAATGCATAAGTTTTGTAATATATTTTTTTAACATGTCATATTAGCTTACACTTAATGCACGTAAATTAATATACGTATAGATATGTTATATGTATATGTTATTATATCGGTAAACTGGAGCAACACGCGGGTATTGTACTCGTTAATAGAGATGCAAGAATCATATCGGGTCGTAAAGTTGAAGAAGTTTGTGCTATACCACGAATGATTATTAGTCCTTCGAATAAAAAATGCCTTTTAAATTAGACATAAGACAATTTCCGGTATCCGCATCCTTCACACACACAAGCAAAAACTAAAATGCACTACAATACAAGGAAAAGAAAAGCAAAAGATGTAGTAACTACTACTTAGTAAAAATAGTACCTAAATTTTTATCCGTTACTTCCATGATCACCCGATGTGATAGCCCAGGTTTCTACAAAAGGGCATTGATTTTCACTTTCAGCCATGCATTCCTTAATGCAACTCGGGTGATAGCAATGTTTGCACTCAAGCTCACTTAATGTGTTTATGTAATCTTTTGATAGACTAACCTTTTGGTAACACTAATCTTATCTTAGTTTGATGTATGTCAGATAAAAATGATATTATTTTGGTATCCTTTATAAAGGGTAATGAATGTTAATGAAAATGGTTATGTATTTTAATGGTTATTTACTATATAATATGACTTGGATTTTCATCTTATATTGATTGTTAGTTATGTTGTTAAATGGTTTTAAGTAAAAAGGGGTGGCTCTAATAATTAAGTATAGTGGAAAATCGGGGTAAAAATAAAACATGTTAAGTAAAAAGGAGCTGGAGACGATTGATGCAAACTTTGACATTCACAGGGACCATTTATGTTTTTTTGGAACGGCAATTTTATTATAACTAGAAAGATGCTAGAAAGAATTACAAAGATAAGAAACTAGGACATTTCATCCAAGATGTCCAGTCAAAATTAAAATTCTAATGATTAGAACACCAAGTATACGATAATCGAACTATGTCATCGAAAAGAGATTCCAAACGGGAATGGTTGCTTCCAAACAAGACTTGATTGCGAAAATTCCAAATAACCCACCAAGTATGCGAGGAGGATTTAATCGTGATGCTACAAAGAGGGCAAAGAATAGAGGGAATATCGACACCTCTGAGAGAAAGATTTAATCTCGTAGGTAACTTGTCCAAGCAAACTCTCTAAGCAAAAATATTGATCTTAATGGGAACAACCTTTATCCATCTAGTAGCGGCATTCGCCTTAGGTAATAAAGAATCATCTATAAAGACACGAGCCGATTTCACCAAAAATTCACCTGACGACTCAAGATTCCAAGTCCAACGATCACTAATTTGAGGAAGAATAATGTGACTCAAACTATTGTCAAGGAGTCTAAGCCGCTCCTCTTCAATACCTCCTCTCGGAACTCTTCTAAAGGACAAAACAAGAGAGGTATCCCTCAATTTAGAAGGAACAGTAACTTGCTTATCTAATTCCAACAAAAAGAGTCTTGGGTACATAAGCTTCAAAGAAGAATCAGTAAGCCAACTATCGTCCCAAAAAGAAGTATTTTCGCCATTACCCACTTTTTTTAACAAAAGAGAAAAGGTTAATACCTTTAAGAGAGAGGCTTTTGAACTCTTTGATGAGATCAAGCCAAGGTGAGCGTCTAGTAATGATATGAGAATTATCAAGAGCACCTTTGGGACCATAAATACCCGTAATAAACTGAGACCATAAAGAAGGACCTTGGGAGATGAAGCGCCATATCCATTTAAAAAAAAGAGCCCGATTGAGAGCAAAGAAACTTGAAACACCAAGCCCTCCATTTTTCTTAGAAGCCAAAACCTTCTTCCACCCAATCAAAGCTAAACGCCTATCTGAATTTGTAACACCATTGAAGAAATTCCGACGAGTTGATTCTAATAACTTAAGAACACCCATAGGACATTTAAAAATGGACCTATGATATAACGGTAAAGAGCTTAAAACCGATTTAATCAGCATGAGGCGACCACCAATAGAGAAGGAGTTTCCATTTGGATAGCCGAGAGGCAAGTTTAGCAATTACCTCATCCCAAG
Organism: Tanacetum coccineum; assembly: GCA_026074375.1. Taxonomy (NCBI): domain Eukaryota; kingdom Viridiplantae; phylum Streptophyta; class Magnoliopsida; order Asterales; family Asteraceae; genus Tanacetum; species Tanacetum coccineum. The sequence continues at coordinate 82,276 of BQNB010008007.1, read as the reverse complement.
AACTACGCCTCGACATAATGCCACCCACTTTGACACCAAAAAAGTTAAAAGGCGCGGAAAATGTCAAGCAACCAATGTATTCTGCTGCTAAAACCACTTCATTATGAGGAATGCCTATACCCATGAGTTTACTTTTATGGAGATTAATCTTAAGACCCGAAGCTAAGAAAAAACACTTGAGCACGTTTACTCTAGTGTTAACATTCACCATATCCCATTTACCTACAAACATCACATCATCGGCATAGAACAAGTGAGACACGGTCAAAGTGTCGTCAATAGGAATGCCCTTGTAAAGATCTGCATTCACCACATTTTTGAAGGAAAAATGCAAGCTTTCCATAATCAAAATAAAGTGAAAAGGAGATAAAGGATCTCCCTACTTCAAGCCTTTATGAAATTTAAATTCAGGAGTTGGGCTTCCATTAACAAGAATAGATCACATAGCAGTATTGAGACATCTTTGGATCTATCCGGGCCATTTAACTCCAAAACCAAACTTATTCAACACATCATCTAGGTAGTCCCATCTCACCGAATCAAAAGCCTTTTCAAAGTCAACTTTAAAAACCATGGCTTTAGAATTTTTATGTTTACACCACGAAAGAAGCTCGTTGATAATAAAAGGGCCATCAAGAATTTGCCAATTAGAGACAAAAGCCGCTTGTACATCACTAATAAGGCTCGAAATAACAATACTTAAACGGTTGGATAAGATTTTAGCAATAATTTTGTACACGCTGCCAATTAAGCTAATAGGGCAAAAATCTTTAACCATTTTGGCTTCATGACTCTTAGGAATTAAGGCAATAAATGAAGAATTACACCCTGGAGGAAAAATACCTGAAGAGAAGAATTGGGAATAGCAGCTACCACATCCTTGTCGATAATATTTCAAAACCTACGAAAGAATTCAAAGGTAAAACCATCAGGACCCGAAGATTTGTTAATGCTACAATCCCAAACTACTTTCTTGATCTGATCATAGGACACATCTCTTTCAAGATCAGATTGTTGATTCGATGACAAAGAATTGGGAAACTGGGATTCAAGGGTGAGTCTTGGCGAAAAGTGCTTGGCAAATATATTAGAAAAATGATCCAAATTTTTTTTTTTAATGTTCAAAGGTTCGAAAATCCAGTCGCCATCTACAAGAACCCCACGAATAGTCATTTGAGAGCGTTTCTTATTTATGACTCCATAAAAGTATTTAGAGTTTTCATCTCCTTCAATAGGCCAACGAATTTTAGCTTTTTGAAACATATCTAACGAAGCACACGAATTGAGGTCATGAAGTTCTTTTAACAGATTAGATATTTCATTAACAAGTCCATCATTACTCCTTCCTTGGTCATTCGATTTATCCAAAACAGAAAGACGATTCTGAATATTCACTTTAGCCGAACCCGAACGAAGCCTCTCCTCTTTAATCCATTGTTTGATCAAAGTCTTTAAAGCTTGAAGTTTTTTCTTTAAGGAAATGATACTATTCGGCTCTATAAAAACCAATTCCTTCCAAAAATCCTCCACCATTTTATCAAACCCTTTCTTGTTAAACCAAGAGTGAAGAAGCCAGAACGGAGTAGGCCCATAGTCCACATTCAACTCACGCATAAGAATAGGACGATGATCAGATAAATTTCTATCAAGACATAGAGCCGATAAGGAAGGGAATGTCGTCAATAAGCCTTCCGAGATAAGAAACCTGTCCAATTTACTCATTTTAGAAGCAGTCTTGTAAGACCAAGTGTAAGAGTAACCTTCTAAAGGAACATCAACCAAACCCGTCATAGTAATGAAATTATTAAAAGCATTAGCACCATGTAAGTTGAAAATGGTAGCATATCTTTCATGATCCGAGCGAACTTCATTGAAATCACCCAAAAGCACACATTCCCCATCTCAAGAATTGATCATGTGATGAAGATAGTCCCATAAAATTCTTTTTTCTGTAAGCTCTTGAGGGGCATAGATAGAAATGATAAGAATCTTAGTTTTGGCCACAAAATAATCAGAAATTGTAGAGTTATCTTTAATAAATAAATTCGGGTCCCAAACACATAAGATACCTCCGAAAAATCCCACGGAGGGACTAAAGACATAGTCGAAAGAGAAGTTCCCCCAAATGGCCTTAATAGAAAAAAGGTCCATTCTATTTGTAAAGCTACAAAACTAACACGATGTTTAGATTCAACTCCTGAATCCACCCTTTCTTAGCCTTTTGACCAAGGCCTTAGATATTTAAGGACAAGAAATTCGTCTAAAAACCTAGTGATCTCCTTGTGTGCTAATAATAGCTTCAATATTCTTCATGCATCCTTCCATGTTGTAGCCCATTGTTTGCCCCACCTTAATAAACTCGTCCATGACATCCAATATTGAACCTCTTGATTTAAGTTTAAAAACATCATTATACCCACTCGTGGCAGAATTGGTGTCTTTGTTAGTGTCAACCATATCATCCTTAGGCTTAGGAGCCCTTTCTAAGTTATCTTTCATGACATTTTCCACAACCTAACCTGGAGGGAATTTAGGATGAGCTAGCAGACGCCTCCTTATCATTGTGTCTATTTCTGATATTGTATATTCCCGAAGGGTCATCAGATTTGTTAGAATGATTAGTGCCTTTTGAAACATTTTTACACACGAGATCATTCTCATTATCATGCATGCAACTAGATTCAGAAACGTGATCTAAATCATTATCATTATCCAACTCGAAATCATTCTCTATGCTTCCACTTTTGTTCTCCATTTATGTTAAATGGGTCCGTGATGCAAAATAAGTAACCAATTATGCAATTTACATTAAAGGATAAAAGTGGTCATTGATGTATAAAAAAGACAAAAAAACAACCTTAATGTTCACATAAGTTTTTTTGGGGTTTTATAAAAGTATTTAAAGACAAGTATAATGATTCTTTTGATAATTAGCCCTAAACTAAACAATAATATAAACATAATTTTCAAGGACCGGGTCGACATTTTTTTTTTATCAAAATTAATACTAAAACACAAATATTTATGGGTATCCAGAGACACAGAACATCCCTAAGTTCCATCCCTGTGCACAAGGCCGAATATTGCAAAATCGTCATAGAAATAGCTGAGGAAAATAAAAAGAAGAAGAAAAACACCCGTTTGCTTAGAAAATGTGAGTCCCACTCCATAACTTAACTTTGAAAACTTTCTTTTATAAAACCCTACGAACTACCATGCAACTTTAATTCATCATCAAATCATTTATAAACTTTTGTCAAAAATGGCAAACAATTAATCTTCTAGTATTAACAATAAACCAAGTGTAGTATAACTAGTATTAGCAATACACAAACTGTAGTATAACTAGTATTAATGATACACAAACCGTCGTATAACTAGTATTAACAATAAACCAAACGTATGCATGGCTACACACATGCATGGAGATATCCTAAATCACACTACAAGAATTTTAACTTTCAGCGACGACGATGCATATTGTCCCTTAAGGTCACAAAAAGTCATGCTTAACCTTCTTAAGGACGACATATCGTGCATGTTCTATTCTCAACTGAGGGAAATTCAAACGCTGTAAGTTTAGGTGGAGGAGGAAGGCCAAGTTTCCTAGCCGGAGTAGCTAGCCACTAAAACTTGACTTCTAGCCACTCACTGAAGCCCAATATTTTGAGTACAAGCTTATCATAGATTTTATAGTTGAGTGGCTGATTGTTCCTCGTCTTTAAATTTTCGACCCGAAACCTTGGTCACTAAATTTCTTAAGGACGACAAGTCAACGCACTTAGGGACGACTATTTAGGTCCCGCATAAACTCAAACGGAACCCTTGACCATGTGGGCCCGGTCAATTTTGGGACGACATTATTGTCCCTAAAATGCATAATGATTAATGATTCACGAAAAGTTAATCATCCGGCTAAAATACAAGGAAAAGAAAAGCAAGTATATAGATAAAATTTAATAAAATAAGTAGTAATTAATCATAAAATAATACCTAAATTTTTATTTGTTACTTCAATACCATGCCCACGAGATATAATAGCCCGGAAATCTACAAATATGACATTCATTTTTCACTTTCAGCCATTCCTTAATGCAGCTCGGGTGATTGCCATGTTCGCATCCAAGGAGCCTTATTTTTTCACCTATTTCGAATTCAGCTAGACATATGGTGCAAACTTATTCGCCTTCGTTCTTTCTTTTCCAAGTGTAATGGAGTTGCCAGTATTCTAAATCATCAGATATGATGTCACTTTTGGTGATGCTCAATTGTTTTAGTGCTTGTTCAAGTGATTCTTCATTTGCGCAAAAAGAGGGGTTTAGATCCCGATAGGGAGACCTATAGGGATAGTTAGGATCAGAATAAGGAGGAATCGAAAGTGTTGGTAATCCAAAATATGTCTCCTTAATAATATGTTAAACGTTTAGATAACTAATTTGCATTATACCTTAAAATAATGACATTTTATATATATCATTTCTTCTCGAAATGTTTTATTATGTAATCTTGCACAGAGCCCTCAAAATTTTTAAAAATTTAAAGACGACCCTATTAATAGTAAAATAGTACATGAATTTTTATTTTTTACTTTCAATACCATGCCCACGAGATATAATAGCCCGAAAATATACAAATAGGGCATTCATTTTTCACTTTGAGCCATTCCTTAATGTAGCTCGGATGATAGCCATGTTCGCATCCAAGGAGCCTTATTATCTTACCTATTTCGAATTCAGCTAGACATATGGTGCAAACTTCTTCGCGTTCGTTCTTTCTTTTGATAGTCTAATGGAGTTGCCACTCTTCTAAATCATCGGATATGATGTCACTCTTGGTGATGCTCAATTGTTTTAGTGCTTGTTCAATCTGGATGAACAACATAACTTAATCCTATTAGGAAACTAATTAATAAACATAATAATATAAGGGTAAATTGCAAATTTTGTCCTTAAAGTTGTCGATTTTTGCAAAATCTCTCGTGATAGAAACTTATTTTCAATTGTATCCCTCTATCCTACATGGCAGTGCAAAAATGCCCACGAAGCGTTAGCTCAAGCGATCCTCCCGTTAGTTGGACCAAAAGCTTGTGAAATGACTAATATACCCTCGTCTTCTGTTAACAAATCTTTAAGGACGAAATTTGCAACCCGCTTTTAAACTTTTTTTATATCCACCGCCACCCACCACCTTCACCACCACCGCCACCCACAAACGCCACTGCCACCCACCGCCCACCACTTTTATAATAATAATAAAAAATGACTATAAGAATGTGACCCCATCTATTAATTACTTACTTAAGAGTTAATTACATATTTGGTCCTTGTGGTTATGCCTAAATTTCATGTTTCGTCATATTGCCTCGATAATTACACTGGACGTCCATGTGGTTGTCCTAAATGGTTTGACCAACCCTTTGACTCTTTTATTACACACTTCGTCCCTTCATCTTCATTCACCTCTCACACATGCAATCCTTGAGCTTGTTCTTCATTGACTGATCATGGTGAAAATAAGTTTTCATTTGAATGAGCCTAAAGATAGCTCAAACACTAATGAAGCTACACAAAATGGTAAGAACATTGGAAATCCATTTTTGTTGTACTCAAAATTGTGATGGAGCTTTTTAAAGATTGTACAATTGTTGTTAATGTTATGTGGTTATAATTGCTGGTCATGCCCCTAAGTTACTCACATTGGAAATCTACCATGGCGGGTGCTTTACACCAACACCTAGCAGGTCTTATGTTGGTGTACAGGTATCATCAGTTAATGTTGTTGACATTGATGAGTTTTGTTTACATGACCTTAAAGATATGGTAGTTAAACTAGGTTATGGTGTAACAGACTTAATGTTCTACCATTTTTTGATACCAAGATTAGGCTTAGATTATGGCCTGCACCCTTTGAATGTTGATGTTGTTATGTTAGAGATGTCAAAGTATGTTAAGGACTATAAGATCATTTTGGTGTATGTTGAACATGGAAGTAGTAATGTAGACACAAGTATCTTTGTTACACCTAAGAAGGGAGTTGCAATAGCAGTTGATAATCACTTAAGAAAGGCCCTATAGAAATTGATAGCAGTCTTGATGTGAATAGGAATTTAACACCTATGTATCATAGGAATTTGAAAAAAAGAGTGGGAACATGTTAGATCTAAGTCATTAAGAATTGGTGAAGTAATGAAAAATTTGAGTAAAAAATAGCCTGCTAGTTTTGTGGAAGGACCAATTATAGTAGAGAGTGCTGATGATCCTTTTAAAGATCTTGATGAGATACTAGGTGACTATGCAAACACTAGGAAGCAGATCACTAGGGATGAGATCACTGGAAAGCAGATGGTAGTTCATGTAGGTAACAATTCTACAGTTGATGATGTGCTTGCCTTGCATATGCTATTTGAGACAGAAGGGGTTGGTCCTATTGGAAAGTTCAAAGAAGTGGAGGTTGATGCATATAATGAATAAAAAGAAGAGAGTAACACAGAAGGAAATGATACAAGTGGTAGTGATTTAGAGGATTCAAATTATGATCCAAAGCATGATCAAGCGTTTGATGATGATGAGCATATAGTTGAAGATGTTCATGTGAGTATGAATAATTTCAGTTTCACTAGAGACCCTAAACATGATTTAAGTATAGGTGGTGTTGAGGTTCAGGAAAATGATCTAGATGTCATTGATTATGACTTATTTAGCAATGACTAAGATGATGGAATTGATTCTCTAAGGAGAATTCAACTTAGGGAATTAAGAAGAATAGGCAAAAAAAAACAAGGGTCCCAATAAGTATTACTTCTACTTAGGGCAACAATTTGCTACTAAGGAAATTGTGACAAAAAGAGTTAGGATGCATTCAGTTGAAACTAGGACAAAGCTAATAATGGTAAAAAATGATAAAGAAAAGGTGAGAGTTAGATGTGAAGGCAAAATTCCAGTGTTGGTCCCTTATCTTGCTAGTGATACTTATATGGGCAAAAATGTATTTTTTTCAAACAAAATGTGATCCAGTCATTAGAGAGAACAACATTAGTGGCAAGCAGAATATTTTGGGCCAAGACAAAACATATAAGGGGAAAGGTAAAAAGGTCAATAAACAAAAGAAATAGACAAATACTCATACAATGCTTGTTGCATACACTACTAAAGGCAGATGGGATGTAAGAACATTAATTGAAGATCTCAACTGTATACAATCAAGAGAAATTAAAGCATGTATATCTAGGTTTCTTTCAAATCATATTATCAAATTACTTGCTACTAATCCTGATATTCTTGTGAGGGCAGTTCAAGATCAAATACAGAAACAATTTGAAGTGGGGTTCTCAAAGGTGAAAGCTTTTAGGGCTAAGAGATTTGCAACTGATAAAATGACAGGCAGTTTCAGAGAGCAGTATTCACTACTTAGAGAATATGCCCAAGAATTGATTAATCAAAATCCAGGCACAACTGTTAGGGTTGATGTACAATAAGAACTAAATCTAGAGTCTTTGACAATAACTTTTAGAAGGGTGTATGTGTGTTTGGGAGCTCTCAAACAAGGTTTTAGAGCTTATGGCAGAGAAATCTTAGGATTAGATAGATGGTTCATGTTAGTTTCTTGGCCAGGTCAAATACTAACAACAGTTAGGGTTGATGCAAACAATGAGATTTATCCAGTAGCATATGCTATAGTTGAAGCAGAAAGTAAGGCATCTTGGTATAGAAGCCAACTTCAATTACACTTTCATTTCTGATAGAAAAAAGGTACACATTTTATTATATAATTTGTCATGTGTTTTATGTAAACTGAGAACAGGTACAGTTTTAATCCCATCTTTAACCGTAACTGTCCACATGGACTTATACAAGCCATTGCAAGTGTGTTTCTAAGTGCTGAACACAGGTAATGTGTTAGGCATATTCATGAGAATATGATGTTACAGTTTAAAGGAGGTGTGTACAAGGAGATGCTTTAGAATGCAGCCAAAGCCACTAGTGTTGGAGAATTCAACAAAAAGATGGGTGAGCTCAAGTCATATGACTTTGATGCTTATGATTAGTTGATGAAGATTCCAACTGAACAATGGAACAAAGCCTATTTTTTAGGTATCTAACTAACTCATATTGGACAAAACCATATTCATAATTGGTCATATGCTTATATAGTGTGTGATTTGTTTAACAAGCAGAGCTAAATGTGATCTAATCTTAAACAACATATGTGAGGTGTTCAATAGGCAGTTAGTTGATGGAAGAGATCAACCCATCATTACTTGTTTGGAATATATCAAAGAGTACTTGGTGAAGAGGATTGTAGTAGTTCAGAAAGTATTAGCTAAGACTGTTAGACCACTTACTCCTACTATGACAGCCCTCTTTGATGCTATCAAAAAAGGCTACTGAGTACATTGTTCAATGGAATGGAGGTTTTTTATATCAAGTAACTGGGCCTTAGAAGGATCAGTGTGTTGTTAACATGGATACAAGGGTGTGTTCTTGTAGGAAGTGGGAGCTGACTGAAATACAATGTAAACATGATATGGCTGCAATATACAACATGACTGAGAATTCACTGAGAGTTGGTATACCTGAACAATGGGTTCATGCTGCTTACAGACTTGAAACATAGGTACATGTATACTCATTCAAGGTCAACCCATGTAATGGCAGGGAGATGTGGCCAGTAGTTAAGTCTGCAACAGTCAAAATACCACCTTTGTACAAACCCTAAGTTGGCAGGCTACCAAAAAAGAGGAAGAAGTCACATGATGAGATTTCAAGTGAAAGTTGTTCATCAAGCAAGCTTTCTAGGAAGGTCAAGTCAATCAAGTGTGGTAAATGTGGAAATGTGGGTCATAACAGGAAAGGTTGCAGGGGTTAAGGTGGTGCAAGTCAAGATGGTGGTTCTATTGCAAGGAATGTATCTGGTCTAGCTGGTGCAAGATAAGCTGTTGGTGCAAGGAATGTCTCTCGTCAAGCTGTTGGTGCAAGGAATGCCTCAAGTTAATTTGGTGGTTCTAGTCAACCCAGTGCAGCACCAAGCATAACAAGCCAATGACCAACTCATCATAGTGCAGGACCAAGGCAATGTTTTTAGGCACCAAGACCAGCTCCAATACAAAGATTGACTAAGAAAATTGCCAGCAGACACAACCAAAGAAAATTGTCCTATTAGTTCAGCTATTATGCAGTGGATCTTTGAACAATATTAATTATGTTTGGTTAACTCTGCATTAGAAGTGTTATGTTTGGTTAACTCTATGTTTGGTTAGAAGTATTATGTAATTTGAATTCTGAATTAGAAGTATTAACTCTATGTTTGGTTAATAAGGTTATGTTTGATGAGTTTGACCTTCTAAAGTCAAGTATCATATAGTGTACATTATTGGTCATTTTCCTTAGTCTGACTATTGTTAAGGTCAAACAGGCTCATTGGTTTTGGTCATATTGCTATGTTTGACATTCTAAAGTCAAACATGGTTGCTTTATACAACAAAACCAAATGCTAAACAAAAGAAACAAAGTATATAAAAGAGACCAATTTCCATTACTCCAATACCAAAACCATTGGTTCTTACATAAACAACATCAGATAATAACACATAAGATCATCTAAGATCATAGACATAAACCTACATCATCAAACTACAACTTCCATCAAAGTACACCAAAAGAGAACCAATAAACAACCAATAGACCTAAGATAAAAGCAGGGTAAGGCAAATGCCAACCAACTAAAAATCAAATACTTCTTCAAGATCCTGTTTGCTTGCACAAGCACCATCATGTAAGGTTCTATCCTATTCCTCACCCTTAACAAACCTGGTATTATCATCATAGCTCTTTGACACATGGGAGGATCCACCCAGTCAAAATAAATACAACGTTTACCATTGATCTGTTGGCATGTAAGGAACCTACGACCTGGATTAATATCAGTCCATGATGTTCGGGTGATTGCAAGATGCCTACAAAAACATAACGCCATTGATCTTAAGGGTTAGGGTTCTTGGGAGTAGTTTTTGATTGGGTGAATTGGGAATAAATGAGGCGAGGTATCGAGGGGAGATATAAGGTGTGGAATTTGGCGGGAGATGGGAGGAAGAAATAGGGTAACATTGTTAGTCCTTTAGGTGATAAATAAATGTGAAGGAATAAAATTGCCCCTGACCAAACGGGAACTTAACGAAAATATGGAGAGGATTAGGGTCAAAGGGCTGGCCAACCCATTTGGGTCAACCACAAGGACGTCCAGTGTAATTATCGAGGCAATAGGATGAAACATAAAATTTGGGCATAACCACAAGGACCAAACATGTAATTAACTCACTTAATAAACCAGAGACACCATATGTAATGGTGTCTAGGCTAAAAAAACAAAACAATAAGTGAAAAGATCGAGGAAAGGATTTTCATGGATGGAGTAGCTATATTACTTCTTTTACTTGTGTCATGCTACATTCATAAAATGCCGAAATTGATATATTTTAGATCTACGGTTCTTGAAAGAATTGAAGATCGAAGACATGTTAGGTATAGATAAGATGCTGCATGATATTCTTTATAAAATCCATAGTTCTTGATCGAAGACATACGTAACGACAGAATAATCCGACATTCAAGCCATAGTTTATAGTTTTAGTGTTCAACTTGTGTGTACTTTTTTTATTATGAATATATTTCATGACTAGCTTTAATGAGAATTACAACGTGTGATTTGGTTCAGAGTGGATTTGAAAAGTCTAGCGATGGCGGTGTCGGTGGCGAGTGGTGGGTGTTCTTGGAAGTTCAAAAGGAAAATAAAAGTGGCGAAGATGATAATTGGAGGATGTAAAAGGTAAAGTGGGGAAGAAGACAAGTTTATTAGTCATTTCATAGGCTTTTGGTCCAATTAACGGGAGCTTCATTAGTGAAAACAAATTGAAAGTCCCAATTAACAAGTCTATATGAACTATAGCACTTATCTATAAGTAAATAATCCACGTAATAACTTTTCAAATCTTGTAATGCTTTATTGATATAATCAAAGTATTACATTATGCTATGGATCGCACAAGTTAAATGTCAATGTAAGATTACCCTTCGAACAAGTAAACTTGACAAAGTATCAAGTTTACAAGTGCACTTATATAGTCCCGCTAATAGGATTAGCTGACTAATGTGCAAGTTTGACAAAGAAGTAAATGCCAATAATAAAGACGACAATAAAAGCGATGACATTTTCTCCTTACAACATTCCTTATTTATAATGATACGAGGTTGCTTCCTTAGTGGGGGTAGTTAGGATGTGTCAAGAATCTTGTGGTGGAGGTACAACTGCCTTAAATGCACGCTCATTCTTGGAAATATTCCGTCTATATTTTAGTGAACAGTTCTGCCAACTCTTCACTGCTTTTACCAACTTCGTACTTAGACTGTCATAATCCAAGCAACACTTTGTCCCGCCTTTTTTGCTTTATTGGATTATCCCGCCTAAACTATACAGTAATAGAACAAGTTCAGGTTGTTCTTCTTCAAAGGGTAGAAGATCCTCAAGGTATTGTCACCCCTAACTCTCTTCAAACATTAGCGTCTTTAATCTACATACTAGCTGATATCCATCCCATCTGACAAGTATGTTTTCAAGTAAACTTTGACTTCCTTAACGGTGTCTCTGACTTGAGTCCGTCTGATGTTGCTCGCCGAGTCTTTGCAGTCAGCGAGTTCTTCATTGCTTGCTGATATCCAATTAGCGATTCTTCAAAACTTAACCTAATTTTTGTTTAAATCTAGGCAGAGACAATTGGGCAATGAATTAGCCCAACAATCTCCCTCATTTGAATATAAATTATGCTAAGTAATAATTATTGTGATTACACATCTTCTTCTTACACATAATTAACAAGAAAATTAACAAAATAACTTCATTCATTACATTACATTTTATCCCATGTTATATGAGTTGTCTTGTATAATTTTCCTAGCTTCTACAACATCTTCCATAGCCTCTATTACATAGATCATTCTATTGCACATATCCTGAGCTATCTGAGAGTTTACGTTGATGGCATTTTGAATCCTGATCAACCGAGGAGTAGTTGCCAAATGAAATTAACTCTCTCTCTCTGAAAGAACAGGTCGAAGCTCCTGTTGTAGACAAAAATTCCAGCCTCTGGTTCCTCAATCACCAGCCCAAGTGATCCAACAATCCCTGCAGGAGGAGCTAAGTTCATGTGAATTCCATCTGCCACGACATTGTCGTTGTCAAATACTTCATGAATTATCTTAGCCATTCCCTTCCTTTTGTGCATGTTCGCTTCTCAGCCGAAGGGAATTTAAACGCTGTAAGTTCAGGTGGAGGATGAATGCTAAGTTCCCCAACCAGAGTAGCTACCCACTGAAACTTGGCTTTTAAGTTCTTGAGCAGCTAATCATTGGATTTGTTCTAATTCTTGGAAGCTACATCAAACACTTCTAGCCACTCACTAAAGCCTAACATTTTGAGTACAAATTTATCATTGATTTTATAGTTGAGTGGCTGATTGTTCCTCATTATTCTCATGGTAGCTTCTTTGGTAGAATTGTTCACTTTATAATTAATCTTTGTGATGAGAAAAGGATCATCTTTGAAGTTGATATAATGATTTTATTTTCTTCAGCATCTTAGCCCTTTTTGCCTCATATGCTGCTAATTTAGCTACTTGAGCTTTAGTTCTTCATCAGTCAACACCTCTAGGCTCTTTTCAGACTTCTCCATTTAAGCTTTCAAATAAGCCAACCTTTTGATTTCCTCCATCTGAGCCTTAGCTTCCTTAATGATAAGAGGACCTTCTCTATCGATGGTGGATTAATGAAGATTTGTGATCTTTAGAGCTGACCATCCTTGTTCTAATAAAGGCACGAGTTGCATTATTTGATCATCCTTAGAGGTTTCTTGAGCAATTCCATACCTTTATCAATAATCTTTAGAGGATGAGTTGGGGAAAATTTAGAGGAACTTGAGTTGAATAGGTTTGCAGTGAACTAATCAAAAGGCATATTATTGATGGTGACTGGTGATCTGATGACTGGTGGCCTGATTAAGTTCAGGGGAGTTGGGGAACGAATGGGAAGGTCTTCCATTACAAACTTCAACTTCTTTGTAGGAGGCTCCTCACTTATTCAATGAACTATTAAAGCAGTTGAAGTTGGAAGAGCTTTTTCAGATGATTGCTCCCCTTGAGCTTTAGCAGGTGGCTCATTTTCCTTAACATGATCAGATTTAGGCTGAGTAGACTCGTCCCCCCTCAGTAGCAGCTTTGGGAGAAGTTGGTACTTGGTCTATCAGGCTTATAAATTCTCAAATCAGATTAACCAGTTCAAGGATGTTAGCTACATTCTTTTCAACCTTTATTTGCAGCTGTTGGGCATTGACCACCATGATATCTCTGGGGATTTGAACAGAGGAATGTACCATTTCTTCCAATTATTTGATCAGCATGAGTTGATTCTTGGCATTCCATCTGAGCAATTCATTCACATCCTAAAACTCTACCTTTATACGTCGCTAAATGAATTTGCCCACTTTGTTCTTAATAGCTTTGCTGAGATGTTTTTGGAGAGTAACAAACCTCTGAATCTCTAGCCTGTTGAGATCATTGAACTCTTTGTGCATAGGTTTGATAACAAGATCATCAACTTCAGTCTTGAGTGGCTTTTTAACCCGTTTAGCAAACTTCGGCAGAGCCTGCTAGACAAATTCGTTTAGCATCTGAGGAAAAAGATCCTTGAGAGTAGTAGACAAGAGATCAGGTAGCTAAACTTCAATTGCATCAGATACAATCCTAGGAATGCCTTCAGTAGTTGAGGTAAATTTCTTTGAGAGTTCAGAGAGTAGATTCTTGGCTACATTATAAACTTGGGCTGAAAGGAAATCCAGGCATCTAGGAAGATGGCCAAGGGGGTCTGACGCCTGGTACTTGAATAATCTGAATTTCCTTAAGTCGCCTCATAGCTCCCAAAGTTTGAACATTTGGTATCTTGACACTAGGAATATTCTTTTTCTCCCATACAGCCTTAGCAATTAATGCTTGAATATTCCCACCTGATGATGTTGCAGACACAATTGATACAAAATGACTTGATGCAGTGGAAACATGTAAAGTTGCATCCCCTGTGTTTGCCATGTTGACCATTTCATCAGTCACATGGTCAGCATCAGCTTCATCATCTTTCGACAGCTCTTCCTTAGATTCAGAGTCATCATCATCAACTTCTTCAAAATCACACATATATAATCTCATCTCACTATAAGATAAACGGGTATTTGGAAAGGAGGAAAACCGTTACAAATACTTGAAAAATTGTGCCAAATGCTGTTTGGAATGACATTGGCACAGTTTTGGCTGCGTCCTAAATATGAGGGTGCCATATACATTTGGATCGGGTTGATACGGTTTTGCTTTAGTGTACCATGTGTCAAATATTTGGTACGGTTGGCAATTTGTCGTTCCAAAATGTACATTCGACACGCTTTTATATCATGTGCCAAATGTGTATTTGGTACCGACTCATGTTCCATGCCAAATTTGCATTTGATACGGTTTTTGTATATTGTGCCGAAAGTATTTAGTATGATTTCATCTCTCGTGCCAAATGTATTTGTCCGGTTTCTCTCAAATGTATTAGCCCCATTTATATTCGTCTTGCCAAAATCATTTGACATGGTTTTGCATTCACTAAAAAGATCATTTTACGCAGTCTAAGTAATTGTTGCATACATACATGTGACACCAAAAAAGTTTCCTACAACATCATATCAATATATCATGTACAAAATGCGTAAGTAAAAAATCTGAGCCTAACAAAACATTCAACTCAACATTTATTAATGATGAATAAAATTAAGTCAAAACAACCATTTGAATCCCATAATGTAACAAAAATAGATACGTCTAACAAAAATTCATATATGAAATTAAATAAAAATCAATAAGCAACTTTGCTACTAACGGAATGAATAAGTCTCATCGAATAATGTCTTCAGAAACCCAAATCTTCGAAAAGATGGTATTTTTGAAGACATAGTTAGGCGTTCTTTTTCTTGGTATATTGCTAGGGGTAAAAACTCTATTAGTTGGGATAGTTGGATTCAACACCCTTTTTTAATTCATTTGTAATTCTAGCTCCTTGCTAGTTTTCTTTTAATAAAGTTGCCGTTCAAAAAAAAAGAAACCCTTTATAATATAAAGTTTAAGCATTAGAATTATGTATTAAATAAAATCAAAGTCCAATATACATATAGCAATACAAGCGCAAAAACATTTTAAAACAAGTCAAAAATTTTCCATTCATACTCTTAACTAAAGAGGTTCATAATGATCCTAATGATTTTAGCTCACTTGAAAAGGGTGAGATGGATTAAAACTTGTCGTCAAATTCAGTTGAAACCAAAAAATTGGTTAAAGTTGGAATATCATAGTATGAGCTTCATGTACAGATGCATAAAATAAAGCTAAGTAGCCAGCTTTTAGAAGGGATACTTACATGAAAAAAGGATTTCATTTATTAGAGCCGGAGCAAAAACTGCGTTTTCCTAAAAATAAAACATAAACATGTTAACAAATACTCTCTCCGTTCTATTTTTATTGTTCATGTTTCCTTTTTTAGACGTCCCAATTTAATTGTCCACTACTAAAAATAGATAGAGAAGTTTGATCAAGTTTACTATATTACCCTTGTTTGAAATTATTATTACAAACTTTAAAGAAGACTTTAATTAATTAGCTAAGGGTAATGCTGTCATTCTGTCAAAAAGTAAGAGAGAGAAAGCAGTAATAAATGCACTTTTATTAAACTGTGTGTTTTTTGTCGGGGGACAATAATTATGGGACGGAGGGAGTATGCAATTATTGGGTAAAGTTTACAAATTAATTAAGTCTTGTTCTTCTTAAGAGCGCAAATACCTTCAAAACTCATAACATATCTTCGTGTTCAGGAGTCATGAAAACCAATCAAAAGCACATTGCATCACTATGTTCTCATTTTCTTTACAATCATGAAACGCGTAGTCAGTAAGGCATAGTAAGGCATGTGGATATTAAAGGATCAAACCTGAAAGCAGTTAACAAGAGAAACACATCAAATCTCAAAATAATGTATTTTTATTTTCTAAGTACATTACTCCCTCCGTCTCAAAATTATTGTCATCTGACAAAAAACACACAGTTTAATAAAAGTGCATTTATTATTGTTTTTTCTCTCTTACTTTTTGATAGAATGACAGTTTTATCCTTAGCTAATTAATTAAATTCTTCTTTAAAGTTTGTAATAATAATTTTAAATAAGGGTAATATAGTAAACTTGATCAAACTTTCTCTATCTATTTTTAATAGCAGACAATTAAATTGGGACATTTCAAAAAGGAAACATGAACAATAAAAATGGGATGGAACGAGTAGGTTCTTAGCAATCTTATTTTTATTCTCTTTTACAGAAGCATCTATGGTATTTTAATATGTTGAGTCTTAACATTTCCTCTCTAAGTATTTAAACATTTTAGCAGTTCGATCAAGATCATTAATCTATGTGACAATTTTGTATAAATAAAAAATCGTATACAACAAAAGTGATATGCACCATATAGGGAATTATATTTTGAGGAGTCGGTTATTAAAAGGGATAATGGGCCATGAAATTGGAAATTAGGTTGGAGGTAATTTTAAAAATACTCGGCCTATTTGAAAATTTTCATGTATGATTTATGGGTGTGGTTATTTAGACCCTCTAAACATAATGCCAATATCCCCTTTGGTATTTTCAGTTTTTTTTTCTTTCATAATTTTGTTTGTGTTATAAAACTGTGAAACGAAAGGTGCGGAACAAAAATTATTAAGTTTAACCAGTCAAAAGTATTAAACTGTCAAAAAATACGGAACATAAACTGTGTTATACGGTTAAATATGGGACAAAAGGCGGTAAAAAGCCAATTTGGGTGAAATGGAAAAATGTGTTGGATTCTAAAGAAAAAGGAGGCCTTGGTGTTTTAAGTTTATATGCATTGAATAGAGCCCTTATGTTTTAATGGGTGTGGCGATTTTTTTCGCATAGCTCTTCATTATGGGTGAGGGTTATAAAAGCGATTCATGGAGAAGATGGGAAAATTGGCAAGAAGGTTAAATCTTCTTACCCATCTATATGGCTTGATATAGTTCATGAAGTGGATATGTTTAAGTATCGGGGTACATATTTGATTAGCTATATCCATAAAAAGTTAGGAAACGGGCCGAATACATTGTTTTGGGAGGATGCTTGGCGAGGGGAGATTGCATTCAAATGTTTGTATCCTAGAGTTTACGCGTTGGAGTTGTGTAAAAGTATTGATGTTGCGTCAAAAATGGCTCAAAGTAACTTGGGTCACTCTTTTTGTCGAGATCCTAGAGGAGGTGAGGAGTAGGCGCAGTTCGATTTGATGTTGGAGAAGGTGGAGGGTACTTCGCTCGTTAACATAAGGGATAGATGGGTGTGGTCTTTGGAGGGT
Source organism: Tanacetum coccineum (assembly GCA_026074375.1). Lineage (NCBI taxonomy): Eukaryota > Viridiplantae > Streptophyta > Magnoliopsida > Asterales > Asteraceae > Tanacetum > Tanacetum coccineum. The sequence continues at coordinate 64,795 of BQNB010008007.1, read as the reverse complement.
TCGGGAGAATTCTCCGTTGCTTCGGTTAGGAGATTGATTGAAGATTATATGTTGTTGGAGGTTACTTCCAAGACGCGTTGGATGAAAGCGGTGCCTATTAAGGTTAATGTTCTTGCTTGGAAAGTAAAGTTGAATTGTTTACCTATTAGACTTAATATTTCTCGTAGAGGTATGTATATTGAGTCTATTTTATGTCCTATGTGTGGTGATGCGGCGGAATCGACTAGATATAATTTCTTCACATGTCATATTGCTAGAGAGATTTTGCGTAAGATTTCTCGTTGGTGGGATGTAAGTTATACAGAGGTATCTTCATACGAAGAGTGTTAGCCTCATTTATTAAGAGTCAAACAAGGAATCTCGGTCTTTCCAAGGAATCTTGGTCTTTTATAAATATGTTGTAATAGGCTAGTCGGGATTAACGGGCTTGGATATTAAGCTAGTATTGTCCATGTATCAGGCTAAAGCCCAAAACTAACTAAGCCGGCCCAAGAGAAAGCCCATACGCCTAAGATAGGGTATGTTGGCTATATAAGGAACCCTATCCACATTTGGAGAGGGTGTTAGTTTCATTTTTCTCACTTGTAACTCTCCACCTCTTTTCCTAATCTAATATTCTTCCTTTTCTTGTCTATCTTTCTATCCCTTTCTTTCTTCCTTATTTTCGTATATTCATCATGGGTTTCAGATAGTTATTAGTTGTGTTTGGATCGTGTATATTTGGGATAACAAGTAGTATCAATCGCCAAGGGGTTTTAAAAGTTTTTGGTTTCGTGGTTTTTTTGATCTCATTTCCATTCGTCTGATTTTTTTCTTTGTGTTTTGATCCTTAAAAGTGTGTTTTAGCAAGGCTACTCAGCTTATTTGTTGCTTAAAACAGCCTATTGTGAATCAAACATCCTTATTTTGGTTTAACTTTTTTGGTTCGTACGATTTTACAAAGAAAAACTCAGAGAAAATTCCTCAAAAACAAGTGTTTTGTTGTTATTTTGAATCATCAAGTTGTACTTCCTTTGATAACAAGCTTATTGGAAGCTTATTGCATCTTCAAACACTCATTTTTGAAACAAAAATTAAGGGTTTAATTTTTTTTTGAAGGAGGCGAAATAGGCAAAACAGTTGGAGGCAAAATAGGCATTTCTCTTTGAGAGGAGATTTAGTCCCTCTTAGTTTGAGGCGAAATAGTCCATTTCATTTGAGAGGCGATTTAGTCCCTTTCAATTCGAGGCAAATTAGTCATTGTGCTTCAGGAGATGATTTAGTCCCTTCTTTGAGAGGCAATTTAGTCTTTGTGCTTCAGGAGGCGATTTAGTCCATTCTTTAAGAGGCGAATTAGTCCTTGTGCTTCAGGAGGCGATTTAGTCCCTTCTTTGAGAGGCGATTTAGTCTTTGTGCTTCAGAAGGCGATTTAGTCCCTCTTTAAGAGGCGAATTAGTCCTTGTGCTTCAGGAGGCGATTTAGTCCGTGTTATAGGAGGCGAATTAATCAATTTTGGTTCTACTTGGACTTTGGACTTAAAAGAAAATTAATTTAACAACATTAAACCTTAACGTTAATTCACGATTGTCTATTGATTTTGTAAAATCTCGATTTCTTGATTTTAATCATATTTTGTAAAATCCTGTGAATTTAAACTTCAAAGTAAAATCAAACCACAAATTCAATCACTACATAAAACTTAAGATCCGATATCCATTCACAACAACATCAAAATGTCAAATCCCAATAATAACATGCAAACTCAAACATCAAATGCACTTCATAATGCAATCATGGAATCCGGAGGTAAAGACCGTCCACCAATGCTTGCACCTGGTAACTACGTTCAGTGGAAATCCCGTATGAAAAGATACATTGACACCAAACCAAACAATGAACTCATCCACTATTGTCTCCAGAATCCACCTTACGAGTAGAAATGGAATGAGAAGCCAGTTCCAATTGCAGAAGGTAGTTTAAAAATGACTACAGAAGGGTTCATGGAGACATACACGACTGTTTCAAATGATATAAGAGCATAATTGAATGCTGAAGCTGAATCTGTTTAGATCATTCTCACAAGGATAGATAACGATATCTACTCCACGGTTGATGCTTGCCCAAATGCATGTGAGATGTGGAAAGCCATTGAAAGTTTGAAGCAGGGTGAATCAATCAATGTTCAAGATCTTGAAACAAATTTATATTGGGAGTTTGGAAAATTCACATCTATAGATGGTGAAACACTCAAATCGTATTACTCAAAGTTCTACAAGATGATGAATGAGCTTCTTAGTTCAATTACAACCAGAATGGCAAAGGTTTGTGACGCTTGTTAAGCAAAGTCAAGAGTTAAAGACTGTTTCCTATCACAAACTCTGTGACATTTTGAAGCAACACTAGAATGAACCTACTGAGTTAAGAGCTGAAAGACTAGCACGTAATGCTAATCCACTTGTACTTGTTGCTCAACAACAACTAGTTTCCATCCTCAAAACCATCCTACTCACTACACTCAAAATTCCTCACCAAGATAACCATAAGCTACTACCAGAAACAAAGGAAAAGCAATTGTTAATTCTCCTACACCTGCTTATGCTCAAAAACTTGTTATGGTTGCTGAAGATGATGAAATGAAAAAAGAGAAGGAGATTGATAAACTTAGGGCTTTAATTTCTCTATCGTTCAAGACAATTTACAAACCTACCAACAACAACCTCAGAACTTCATTAAATTCCAGTAGAGCAAATCAAGACAATTCTTTAAGAATTAACAGAGGAACTGGTATGATAATTAGAGGGCAGTTAATGTTGCTGGGGCTAAGGAGACTGTAGGAACACAGGTAGTACAACATTATGGGATTCAGAGTTATAACTACAAGGAATACGGGCATGTAGCAAGGGAATGTCAGAAACTAAAAAGGCCAAAGGATGCTGCTTATCACAAGGAGAAAATGCTATTGTTTAGGCAAAAGGAAGCTGGGTTTCAGTTGAATGTAGATCAAGCTGATTGGAGGGATGACACTGATGAGGAAGCAGAAGATCAGGAATTGGAAGCACATGATATGTACATGGCACAAATTGAAGAGATTTCTCCAGATGGTGCTGGAAATTTTGGACCCGTCTTTGATGAACCGTTGCAAAAGGTACAAAATGATGATGATAACTACAATGTGTTTGCTAATGAAAGTGAACATCCTGAACAACCTAAATCTATTAATAATACATATATGGTGGAACATGATGACTCTAATGTTATTATTGATTCACTAGATATGTGTAATAACGGAGGAGAGGCTGAGCAGGATAATGATGATGATCTTGCTAGAGAATGTGATTTGCTTGCTTCTTTAATTGAGAAACTAAAATATGAAATTGATGACAGAAAAAACCATAATAAATTTTTGGAATCATCAAACAAAACTTTGGTTGATAAGTTGAAAAGTGAAATTGACGATTTCAAAAACAAAAATAAAAGTTTAGAATCATCAAATAATCATTTCAAAGAAGCAAACAAAGAATTTTCAAAGACAAATCAGTTGATGTTCAAAGACTTAAAAAAGTTCCAAAGTGAACTTGATAGATATCATGATGTGAATTATACGTCAAAGGTTGAACTTGAATGTGCAAAAGCTAAAGGGGAATTAATGTCATACAAAATGTCTTCTGAAAAATCATTTAATGAATACACAAGAAAGATAAATGATTTAAATCAAACGATTTCAGACATGAAAAAAGAGCTTGTTGCACATCAAGAGAAACTTTCCATAATGTCACAAGAAAAAGAGGCTCAGAAAAAGTTTTACAAAACTCGTGAAGACAAAGAAATGGAAAAAGTCATTGCTTTAGAAAACAAAATAAGGTTTTGGATGATATTGTTTATAAAACCGGTCAATCTGTTCAAACAATGAATATGCTTAATCATAATTGTAAAACGAGTTTTGTTAAACCTGAGTTCCTCAAGAAAGCTCAAAGAGCGAATCCTCGTCTGTATGATATAGGTTGCTATAATGATAATCTTACCTTAATGTTAGCTCCTGAATCTGACGATTTGATTCGTCTTGCCCATGAAAGTCGATCAAAATTGAGTGATCTAATCAAACCTTTTGATTATAATCAATTGAATAATCTTTATGATCTCTTTGTTCCACAACGTGAAAAGTCTGCTGAACAACGAATTTTTAAAAGGTCAAAAATAAGTCATACACCTGTTAAAAATAGGATTTCAAAAGAGTCTTTTAATAAACAAACAACTTCGTTGGAAATATGGATGGATGAATCCATTCCTTGGGATAAAAAATGTAAAAGCTCTAAAGAATTTCTCAAAATTAAAAGTAGTGTTGACACGATTCTTGATGGAGTGGAACGTTGCAAATAGACAATTGCTAAATGAACATATTTTGGTAGCTTTGACCCATTCGTTCAAAACACCATTGCGGGAAATTTTAGTCCTCAAATTCGTGCAATTTTGGCTAATTTTGATAAATTTCACTCGTGTTTGACAGAGGAAATGGTTGATGATTTGAGATACTTTAAATCTCTTAAACTCGAAGTAGACTCTCTTAAATCTCAACTGGAAACTCAAAAAACACAGTTTTTGAATGAAATTGATCGATTGTCCAGGGAATATTATTATGCTGATCACATGAATGCTATACTTGGTGTGTATACAAAGCTTGATGAAGTTACAAATTTGCAATGTGATTACTTGGATGCAGTAGAGAATTGCCAACGTCTTGAAAAAGAGCGTTCAAAAAGATCTGAAAATGTCAATAACAAAGCTTTCAATGAATTGTCAAAAAGATTTTCTGTACTTGAACAACATTCGATTAATCTTGAACTTGCTTTACAGCAAAGTCAAGAACAGATTAAAAATGACAAAGCTTTCAAAGAAACTAAGTCAATAGAATTTCTGAAAGAACGTGAAGAATATTTTAAAATTCAAGACTTGAAAGCTCAATTACAAGACAAAGGCATTGCAATAGTTGAGTTGAAAAAACTCATTGAAAAGTTGAAAGGAAAATTTGTGGAAACTAAGTTTGAAAAATCTTCGGTTATTCGTCAACCGAATGCTTTTAAAAGTCAAAGAAACTCAATTTTAGGAAAACCATCAACGTTTTCAGATTCTCTTGCAAAGAAAGATTTTTCAAAACCAGTCACTGCATAGATTTTGCCTCAAAATGTGAAACAAGTTTCTAAGAACACAAATGTCATAGCACCAGGAATGTACAAGTTAGACACTAGGAACACTCAAACTAGAACAACACAGTTGCCTCAAGAGAGTAAGAAAACTAACAAATGCATGTCTTTCTCTACAGGAGTAATTCCCATTACTAGTGTTAGCAGACCACAGCTTAAGAGCAATCAATTGGATGATAGAGTCTTGCCTAACAATAGTGAAGTGAAGACAAAGAAAGTAGAAGAACACCGTAGGAACATGAAGTTTTCTAAAAATAAAACGTCTGTAACTGCGTGTAATCACAGTTTGAATGTTAAGACCTAGAATGTTAATTTTGTTTGTGTGACTTGTGGAAAATGTATGCTGAATGATAATCATGATTTGTGTGTTCTTCATTATATTAATAGTGTGAATAATAGGAAGAAACAACCGATTGCTGTACCAATTAGTGCTAAAGAACCGAAATGAACAGTGAACCAATCTGTTGCAACATCCCTTAAGAAAACAGCTGCTTTAGAATCCACTAACAAGATTCCTAGAACATCATTTAGGAAGCTTCAAGAGCATGCTTGTAAGACAAATAATTAGTGGTACTCTAAGATCTCACCACCAGAATATCAATAGAAACCTAAGTCTAGTGCCCTGAATGTTAAACCAAATGTTAGTTTGCCTCTAGGAAAGAAATCTAGAAATGCTAATATTCTGGAATCCAACTCTCTTAGGGGATCCATTTTGTCAAATTTTCCATTATCCTCTAATTATTTTGCAGCTCATAGAGATAGTACTGTTCATCGTCGACTCTGGGTGCTCAAAGCACATGACGAGAAATCTCAAGCTTATAACTAATTTTGTGGAGAAATTTCTAGGAATGGTCAAGTTTGAAAAAGACCAAATTGCATCGATTCTTGGTTATGGAGATCTGGTTCAAGGCAATATCACTATCAAAAGGGTTTACTATGTCGAAGGGCTGAATCATAATTTATTCTGCGTTGGTCAATTTTGTGATGCGGATTTAGAAGTTGCTTTTCGGAAGTCTACATGTTATGTTCGTGATTTGAAGGGAAATGATATTCTCACTAGTTCACGTGGCACAGATCTTTACTCCATCACTCTTCAAAACACCTCTACTCCCAATCCAATTTGCTTAATGGCTAAATCTTCATCGTCTCAAACATGGTTATGGCATCATCATCTCTCACATCTAAACTTTGATACCATCAACTTGCTTTCAAAGAATGATATTGTAACTGGCCTTCCTAAGTTGAAATTCGTCAAAGATCATCTTTGTTCTTCTTGTGAATTGGGGAAAGCAAAATGTAAGTCTTTCAAGACAAAAACTACCCCAAGTTCCAAAAGACGGTTGCAGATTCTACACATGGACTTTTGTGGTCCGATGAGAGTAGAAAGTATTAATGGAAAGAAATATGTGTCAGTGATTGTCGATGACTACTCAATATTTACTTGGACTTACTTTTTAAGGTCCAAAGATGAAATACCTCAAGTACTCATCGATTTCCTTAAACTCGTTCAAAGAGGAATTCATGCTCAAGTTAGAACAGTTAAAACTAACAAAGGCACATAGTTTTTGAATAAAACTCTTCATGAATACTTTTCTCAAGAAGGTATTGAACACCAAACGTCAACTGCTCGAACACCTAAACAAAACGGCGTTATCGAAAGACATAACCGTTCCCTTGTTGAGGTTGCTCGAACAATGCTAAGCGCCACTAAAGTTCCATTGTTCTTTTAGGCAGAAGCAATCGCAACTGCATGTTTTACTCAAAACCGTTCATTCGTAATCCTTCGACATAAGAAGACTCATTATCACATCATCAATGGCCAAAATCCGTCTATTAAATTCTTTCACATATTTAGTTCTTTATGCTATATTGTCAGAGATGGTGAAAATCTTGACAAGATGAAAGAAAAAGGTGATGCATGTATCTTTCTGGGATATTCTACTCAGTCAAGAGCTTACAGAGTTTATAACAAGAGAACAAGAGTGATTGTTGAAACCATTCATGTCAAATTTGACAAATTGCCTCAAATGACGTTTGAACACAGTAGTTCAGGCCTCGCACCTCCATGTCAGACAATGGCATCAAATCAAATCAGTTCTGATCCTGTTCCACAATGTCCGTCAATGGAACTTGAACAAGACAATTTATGTCCCGATCTCCCACGTCAAGAAAATGTTCCTCATGTAGCTGAGGTAGTAACAACGTCAAATGAATTGGATTTGCTGTTTAGTCCGATGTCGATGAATTTTTCAATGGATCTTCTCTTGTTGTGTTTAAGTCTTCCGCTGTTCATGCTGCCGATACAAGAGATAAACGTCAACAAAACACAACTCCATCTACAACAACCGTTGCTGCAGATTTACCTTCATTAAACATTCCAACATCACCTGAAACTACATGTCAAGCACCAATTCAAGCACCAACTGTCACTCCTACTGAGAACATTAATCAAGCAGAAACCCAGTCAGAAGTGAATGTTGAAAATGCATAAGTTGAAGAAGATGAATTTGTTAACATCTTTAGTACACCGATACATGAACAAGGGGAGACATCTTCTCGTTATGTTGATTCATCAAATATGCATACATTCTATCAATGACATGCTTCAGAACACCGTTGGACAAAAGATCATCCATTAGAACAAGTCATTCGAAATCCTTCTCAATCAGTTAGAACAAGACGTCAGCTAGAAACAAATGGCGATATGTGTATGTTTGCACTTATCGTGAGTCGAACCGAACCAAAGAACAACAAAGAAGCCATGGCTGATTCTGCATGGATTGAAGCAATGCAGGAAGAACTTAATTAGTTTAATCGACTCAATGTTTGGGAATTAGTCGACAGACCACTCTGCAAAAATGTCATTAACCTGAAGTGGATCTGAAAAAACAAACGTGATGAGGAGAATATTGTTATTCGTAATAAAGGTCGTCTTATAGCTAAGGGATACGGTCAAAAGGAAGGAATTGATTTCGAAGAGTCATTTGCTCCAGTTGCTCGGTTGGAAGCAGTCAAGCTATTCGTTACATAAGCTGCACACAAGTCATTTCCAATATATCAGATGGACATTAAAATAGCATTTCTAAATGGTCCTCTGAAGGAAGAAGTCTAGCCAAATGGATTCATAAATCCATATCATCCTAACAAAGTCTACTGTCTCAAGAAAGCTTTATATGGACTCAAGCAAGCTCCAAGAGCGTGGTACGATGAACTCTCTAACTTCCTGGTATCCAAAGGATTCTCAAAAGGTTTTATTGATCCAACTTTGTTCATAACTAAGAAAGGGGATGACATATTGCTGGTGCAAGTTTACGTTGATGCATTATTTTTGGTTCTACGAACCCAAAACTTTCCAAAAAGTTTGAAAAATTAATGCACAACAAATTTGAAATGTGAATGACAGGGGAGCTGAAATTCTTTTTAAGAATTCAGATTCACTATCCCCTCATGGTATTTTTATCAACCAGGCTAAGTATGCTCAAGAGATACTTAAAAAGCATGGTATGGCCTCATGTGATAGCGTTGGTACTCTAATGGCTACTAAACCCCTAGATGCTAATTTGAGTGGAACTCTTGTTCACTAAACAAAATATTGTAGCATGGTCGGAGCACTCATGTACTTAACAGCAAGTAGACTGGATATTGTCCATGCAACATGTTATTATGCTCGTTATCAAGCGAGACCTACTAAAAAGCACCTCAAGGAAGTTAAACGGATCTTTTGATACCTTAAGAATACCATTAACATGGGACTCTGGTATCCGAAGGACACCGGTTTCGATCTAACTGCTTTTTTAGATTCGGATCATGCGGGCTGTCTCGATACACGTAAAAGTACATCTAGTGGCATACAATTTCTAGGTGGTGATAAGCTAGTCAGCTGGTCCTCAAAGAAGCAATACTGCACTTCAATGTATTCAGCAAAAGCCGAGTATGTGTCTCTATCTATGTGCTGCGCTCAAGTTCTATGGTTAAGAACTCAGCTCACATATTATGGCTTTCACTTTGATTGAATACCTATGTATTGTGATTCACAAGCTGCCATAGTGATCTCATGCAACCTGGTTCAGCATTCTCGTACCAAGCACATCGATGTCCGATATTACTTTATAAAGGAACAGGTTGAAAAAGGTATTGTTGAATTATTCTTTGTCAGAACTGAATACCAGTTAGCTGACCTGTTTATGAAAGCCTTATCCGAAGATAGGTTTAAGTATCTCGTCAGACGACTTGGTATGAGATGTTTGACTCCAGAAGAACTGGAGGTTCTGGCAAACGAATCTGCTTGATATATCTCAAACATCGAACTTGTAAATATTTTTTATTCTTCTTTATTTTTGATACATAAATATTTTTGAAAAAAAACGAATACAAAAATATAAAACCAAGAAAAAGAAATAGAAAAATATAAAATCTAGAAAATCAAATAAAAATTAGAAAATTTCAAAAATACCAAAAAGAATCTTCTCGATATGTCTCTTGAGATCGATAACATTTATGTACCTAGAAATGTTGATTAATATTGACACGGACGTGTAAATGAAGTTCGAGCAACAGTTTCAAACGTTTTAATACATGTCATTTCTAAATTTTCTCAAATGACTTATGCATATTTCAGTGCATAACTCAGACTTAAATGTAAGGAAGGTGTGTCTTTTAAGATAACTTATCCTATCAATGAGAAAGTCAAATTTCTCGGGTGTTGGGCTCCTATAACATTCAAAAGTATTGAGCTCATGACAATGGCTTACAATTACTTCAGATTGTAACCCGGACCCGAACGTTAGGCAAGTGTACATTTCAGTGCGCTTACTCTACAAATAGAAGAGAAGTCTTCTATCATGGCTTTTTCAAACCGTTGAACACAATTTTTCAAAAAGAACTTCTAATGTCAATTTCGCTAATTTATGGTATCTTTCCATAATAAGTGGTATTTGTTAAAATTGTGTGTTCAACACTCCCTTCCTCGGATAAGTTTATCAATTTCTCAAAAATGTCATCTTAACAAGTAAATCAATTTTTGAGGGGGAGCTTTTAGAATCAAAGCCTTTATTGTGTTTTGGGTACATCTCATAAATGTCAATTTTATGTATCCAAAAACATTTCGTGAAATTAAGATGTGGAAATTATAATGTTAATTAATAATATACATGGTTCACCAAGGCAATCAGAAAAATGTTCATAGATTCATGCAATTCAATGGAAACATATTTCTCCCCATGAAGTTTTCAAGTCATAAAATTTTTAATCAATTGGTATTTCAAATACTAAGAGATTTATTATTTTAAATAAGGGGAGAAAATGTGATTAAATTATAATATATAAGAATGTGATCTTTAAGAGTCTAAGTGCAACTCTTTTCTTCATGTGCGAAACTCTTTTGAATCTCGATGCCCATGTTAAGGGGGAGTATTTCAAAATGTCTCATCAATGGTTTTATGGTTCGATCTCTATGCCCAACAACCAATTAATCACACGATGTCGATGAAGTCATAAGGTGGTTAAGGTTAGGTATAAGTCCTATGATCCAACCAGAACCAGAGGGATCTACCTAAGGAAAATCCATAGCTAGAAATAGCAGTCCTTAGGTATGATTAGAGGTGAATGATGACAGGAATAATGTCGACTAATGACTTAAGTTATCACCGAAAAATTCACAACATGGTGGTAATGATGACGTCTTGGTAAGCATTGAAAGAGTTGAAGAATGAAAAAGAAATGTATGGATAAAGGGCGAAAACAAAGCAGCCCTCCATACAACTTTATTCAGAAACCGGGTCAATACATAATCTATCAAAATTACAAGATGATTGTTGATATTAAAGAAAGACGTCATGGATCCAGTGATGCAATGCACAACCCTTCCCAGCCATTCGAGTTTCTTTCAAAAGAAACTTGTCTCATTTGTCACGGAGATACACACGTTATCTATTGACATCTCACTCTGAGATTGTTGATATTGAAAAAGTGGCAATCTGCTCCAGCCTCTGATTACTAAAACCAAAGCGCACAAATCGAGTCTAGAGCCAAAAGAGATCAAATTATAAATCTCATTAGGACACAATGTCAAAATACACTTGTTGAACACCATTAAGTTCACAAGTTATAACAAGAGTCCTAGGCATTATCCTTGAGATCTTGCCAGAACATGAGAGTGATACCATACAGTATTCACAGTGACGATGGAAATCCTACTTGAGCCAACGTCAAACAAGCTCTCGGTAGGTGACTTGCAAGATTCTATATGAATCAAACTTGTGACAACTGGATATCGATATTGGTCCAGTAAATGAATTGACGACTTAATTATAAAGATAGTAACTATCTGATTCACTCTTATCGTGATGTCTTCTTTGAGACGTTCCGATAATGAGAACATGCAAGCATGGTGAATCTAATACATTTGTGTTAGAAGATCCTTCGAATTAAGCTGTAAATCCTGTCAAGGAGGTTCTTCCAAATTGAACCTACCTAATCACAGGTTGGTCCTCACAGAACCAGAGGTTATTGAAACCAAATCTTGACGAATAACAAAGCTATATTCGTCCATATATGTTGTTTATTACTAACATTCAAATGCAGGTACAAATGTTAGTGTTGCAGCCTCATTCTAGCGAAGTCAAATTCATTACCACATGCTCATGATCACATTTTCTGTAGGAACCCGATTTACACTTTCACTTCATAACCCGAACCACGAATCAAAGAAACTAGAGAGAGAGAGAGAAACGAAATGAGAGAGAGAGGAGAAAAGAGTTGAGAGAGAATTAGAAAAAAAATATTTTTTGATTAATAAAAACTTAGATATTTTCTAAAAGAAAATATCTATATATATTTAGATATTTAGAAAATATCTAAATATATATATACCCCTACACATTTAATGTGACGCGCGGGATATTTAACTAGGACCCGGGCTCGGGTTTTGTTTGGGATTAAACCCGAAACATATACAATATTAGATTAACTATCGAGCCCGATTCCCGATATTATCCTGTTACAACATTAACTAATTAAAGACCGAAGCTCCATCGTAGAGTGACCGAGCTTCCTTGTTTGACTCAATAAATTGAGGCTAACAATCTCCCCCGAAGTGAGGTCTTGAACACGGGAACGAGCTTCCTTTATTGACTCAATAAAATTGAGGCTAACAATCTCCCCCGAAGTGAGTTCATTGATGACACTTCTTCATGAGATTAGTGAGATTGCTTTTGTCATTTAAGCTCGAGTGTTCTTGGTCTTTGTCTTCGTTGTATGTTGTAGGCTTGTTCCTTCATGCTTTGCGATCTTGACTTTGAGCCTTTGTCATTGTCTTTATCGTCTTTGCCATCTTGCGATCTTTGTCTTTGCCATCTTGCATCTTTTCTTTGGACAATAGGCTCATACTACTATTGCATTATCTTGAAAGCTTCAAATCAGCAGGTTTATAGCGGAAGTCTTTGTCTTTAAATCTTGAGCTTTCTAGATAGAATGTCTTCGTAGATTGAGCATTTGAATGGGATTGAGGTTGCCGTTACCACCGTTTGACCTGCAGGTTTACGTTAGTGATAAACGAGAAAATTGATTTGAAAATCAATCGACGTGTCACTCGTTAAAGAGTTTTTGTAACACATCGAGAGTGTCATGTTTTTTATCAAAATTCATCAACCGTCAATTCATTTACTGGACCAAATCGATATCCAGTTGTCACAAGTTTGATTCATATAGAATCTCGCAAGTCACCTACCTCTCGTGCTAATTGATGATGACACTAGAAGGGAATTTCCATTCGTCATTGTGAATACTACAGGAGTATCACTCTGAATGTCTGGGCAAATATCTCAATGAAAATTGATTAGGACTCTTGATAACAGCTTTTGAACCTGATGATGTTCAACCAAGTGTTTGAAATAGGAATGTGTCCAAACGAGATTTTGATTGATCTCGTTGGCTCTAGACTCATTAGTGCATTTTGGTTTTAGTACTCGGAGCTGGAGCAGTTTGGCCTCCTATTCATATCAACGATCCGGAATGAGATGTCAATAGATAAACGTTGCTATCTCCGTGGACAAATGAGACCAATTCATTTAAGAGAAACCACGAATGGCTGGGAAGTTGTGCATTGCATCACTGGGGTCCATGATTCATTTTTCCAAGTTAAGCATCAACTTGTGAATCTGACAAAAGTGCATATGTATTGACCACCCGGTTTTCTGCCCTTAAGTTGTGGGGAGGGCTTCATGTTTAGACCCTTTAATCCATACATTTTCTTTTTTAATTCTTCAACGCCTTCATGCTTACCAGGAACGTCATAACTAACACCTGTTTGTGTATTGTTCCAGTGTTAGCTCAATCCTTATCGGACATTTTTATCCCATTAACATTCATCCCAATCATAACCTAAGGACTGCTATTTCTTAACTTGGATATCCCTTGGGTAGATCCTCCGGTTCTGGTTGGATCATAGGATTGATTCCTAACCTAACCACCTTATGACTTCAGAATCGTCGTGAAATTAAGATGTTGTTGGGTATAAGATCGAACCATAAAACCTTTTCAGCACATTGAGTCAATTAGATCATATTTTAAATACATTTTCTCCCCTTATTTTAAATAATAAACACTTAGTTTTTGAAATACCTTGTGATTAAAATATGTCTTGAAAATTCTGTGGGAGAAAATATTATCAGCATGAATGGTTTGGAACATTTTGATAATGTTTTAATACATAAGAAATGACATGTGTTGATGTATCAAGAACATTAAAACGTATGTTTTTCCGAAAAACCCCCCCCTCAATAATAGGACCATTGAGAAATTGTTGTCATTTGAAAACATTGTGAGGGTTGAGTGTTGAACCACTAACACTTTGAAAGATTATGAATTTGTCATCAGAGAAATTCTTGAAAAATTGTGTTCAAACTTTTGAAAAACCATATGTTAGAGGATTTCTACTTCTAACATGTAGCGGGTAACGCCTAAATTTACACTATCCTTTAACTATATTGAGCTAAAGATATTGAATGTCTTGTAAGAACACTCAAGACCGAGAAACGTTCATTTTCTCTTGTGAGGATAAGTTATAAACCTCCTTTAATTGAATCCCGGGTTATGTACTGACATTTGCACATAAGCCATTTAGAAAATTAGAAATGACATGTTTTGAACTATTTGCAACTCTCGCTCGAACTTCATTTACACACCCGTGTCAATGTTAATCGACATTTCTAAGCACGTAAATGTTATCGATTCCAAGAGACATGACGAGAAGATTCTTTTTGGAAATTTTATGTTTTTCTTATTTTGTTATTTTCTTTTGAAGATTTATAATTTTTTTTTGAATTTATTTGCTTTTCTCCAAAATATGTACATGGTGTAGATTTGATGATGATGTCAAGCCAGTCTCATTTTGTCCAGAAACCTCCAATTCCGCTGGAGTCAAACATCTCATACCAATCCTTCTGACAAGATACTTAAACCGATCCTCAAGAAGGGCTTTCGTAAACATGTCAGCTAATTGGTATTTAGTTCTGACAAAAATAGTCAATTATACCATTTCAACCTGTGCCTCTTATGAAGTGATACCGAGTATGGCTGTGCTTGTCCGTGAATTTTTAACGGGGTTGCATGAGATTGCTATGGCTACTGAAAGTCGCAAATACAACGGTATTTGTTGTAGTTGAAGCCATAATCTTGAATTGTGTCCTCATGCCACATTGACTTGAGCAACAACTTGCAGATAACGCCACATACCTGCCTCTGCAGAAGACCAATTGCAGTGCAGTTTTGTTTCTTTGACATCCAGCTTTACAAGTTTATCACAAGGAGTTGTATCCCTCCAGAAGTGCAGCCCTTTTCCGAGTATCAAGACATCCGCATGAATCAGCGGTCTAAAATGCTGTATAGTTTTCAAAAGCCAGAATCCTATGGATACCAGAGTGCCATTTAATGGTACCCATTTAGGTATTTAAAGATTCTTTTAAACCTCTTTGAGGTGCTTTTCTGTTGGTCTTGCTTGATAACGTGCACAATAGCATACTGCTTGCACTAAGTCTGGTCTACTAGATGTCAAGTACATGAGTGACCCGATTTTACTACGATAATCAGATTGGTCTACGGGTTCTCCACTCAAATCTACATCTAGCTTGGGTTTTGTAGCCAATGGTGTACCAATGGAGTGACAATTGTCCATATTATGCTTTTATCAGAATTTCTAAAGCGTACTTGAGATTGGCCTGATTGAATAAAAATACCTTTTGGGGACTGGTGGTATCTGAAGTCCCTAAAAAGAATTCATCCTCCCCCATTAAGGACAGTTTCAAATATACTGTGCATTAATTTTTCAAATCGTTTTGAATATTAGGGTTTGTAGATCCCCAAAATTAAATGTCATCCATGTAAATCTGCACAATAGAATATCCTCCCCGTTTTTTATCTTGAATAAAGTTTGGGTCCATTGTACCTTAAGTAAAGCCTTTGGACATCAGGAAAGTTGGATAGTAATCAACGTACCCGGCTCTTGGAGCTTGCTTTAATCCATACACAGCTTTCCTCAGTAGAGAGACTTTTTTTGGATGACTGGATCAACGAACCCTTCAGGCATGAGAACGTAACCTCTTCCTTCAGTGACCATTAAGAAATATGCCGTTATCACACGTCCATACTGATAGATTGGAAAAGACCTTCTGTGTGCTAGCGTGGAGCAACTAAAATCCCTAACTACTCTTCCAAGCGAGCAACTGGTGCAAATGATTCTTCAAAATCAACACCTTCTTCCTGAGCATAACCTTTAGCACTTTAGCTTTATAATCATCTTGTTCTTTGTTGCGAATTACAGTCTGATCTTCATCCTTCTTGTTCTTCCATAACTACTTTAGCTTTATAATCATCTTGCCAAATGGTTTGTCCGAACCCCTAGTTCCCAGACTTTTATCTATCGAACTGATGAAGTTCATACCTTGCATTTGCTTCGATCCATGCAGCATACAGCCATATTTCCTCCTTAATGTTCTTTGGTTCAACCAATACTCTCACTGTGAGCGCGAACATTACACATTTCAGGGATATTGTTGGCAAGCTGTCGTCTTGTTTGAACTGGCATGGATGTATTTTCCACGAACTTGTTCTAAATGGATGATCTCTGGTCCCATCGTAATCATGACTTTGTGGTTGAAATGAATGCACATCGGTATTATCAATGTTGCGTGAGGAAGACTCACCAATTTCTTGTACCCGTGTACAAAAAGGATTGATAAATTCATCTTCTTGAAATGATGCATTCGGTGCTTGATCATTGTTGTTTTCCTCAGCTTGACCGTGTGTTGGATTGTAATATTCTTCAAGTAAAGGACTGAAGAGAAATTCTAACCCTTGATGTGACGAATCTGTCTTCTCTGCTGAAGGAACAACATTTTGTCTTGGGGGCACGGGGTCAGAGTTGTCATAATCTGACGCCTTTTGTCCTTGAGGAACGAGGCCTGAAGAGACATTTTCAACAGACATCTCTTGTCGTTGTGGTGCGAGGTCTGAACTGTTGTGATCAGACATCATTGCCATGAAGACCGAGGCTTGATCTGCTGCGATCAAACGTCTTTTGAACATTGAGGAACGGGGCCTGAAGTGTTATTTTCAGCAGACACCATTTGACATTGACGACCGAGGCTTGAACTGCTGTGTTCAAACGTCATTTCGTGATCATCAGATCAAAATTCCTTGAAGCCCTGTTTTCTGAGATATCTTTCTTTTTCGCAACCAAACTCTGAGTCCTTCCTCTGTAGGATTGAACGATGTACCTGTACTTAAGAGAGTACCTGCACTGACATTAAGAGTTTGTTCGCTTTTACATTGGTTAGGGATATCTGCATTTGAACCATTTGGGGGTTCACTTTCAACCTTTGTTTGTGCTATGAAGGCGATGTCTTTTCCTGTTGGAAACCCATCTAAGACAAACAGTCTTGAGAATTCTACCCCGTGGTTTGCCCACCTAAGACAAGATCTAATAGACCTTGTTGTTTTTTCCTCATGCACAGTGGCAGTCTTGTTCGATTGAAAACCCTATGTCCCTTTGGATCTGTCTTTTTGGTTTCGTCTTGCAAACCCTATTTGCTCCTAACGGGTTTTGGTGTCTGTTTGTTTGTCTTAATTGGAATTGAACCTAGCACGGCGAGTTGACTTCTTTCAGGAATTTTATTACTACGAAGCGTTTGATGGCATTAAAGACACATTTCTGAGATGTCGAGCAAACAAAATGTTTGGAGTCAGAAAAATTTCTAGGGAGCCTAGAGTGGTTCATGTGTCTTTTTCTTAGCTGCCACTAGGTAGTGATTAAGAACAATGATCGTTTGAGCTTACTAGATGAGCTTGGTGCTATCATAGTGATAGATTTGCAGGGGCAGGATTCTCTTTCCTTTAGGCAAATGATGTGTAAGTGACTGGTTTTTGACAAGTCGTTGTTCACATCAAACTTTGGGAGGCAACCGTGTTTTAAATTCCTAGGTCTTTCAGACTTAAAAACGCAAGTCGGGTGTTGTCTAACAACGGATTGGTTTTTGAGTGGTTGTCCAACCGGTTTTCCCAAGATTGATGGCTTTGCAAACTTAGTATGCACACTATTTCCTGTTAGTTTCCTTAACTCATTTTTTAATGCTGCAATTGCAAACCCCTTTTTCTGAATCTGAGCTAGTACATCAGCATTTTCATTAGACTTTTTGTTCAGTTGTTCCATTAAAGAGTCATTCTGGTTTTTGGTCTGAACTCGTGTCCTTTTGATAGAATCAAACAGATCTTTGTAAGTCTGTTTCAAGTGCTCATTTTCTTATGAAACTACTACTGCTCATTTCCGTGCAAGTAATTTAGCCACCCAGTGTTCCAATTCCGATGTTTATTGTTTCAATTAATCGATGGTCATTTTTAAACCTTGGCTTCATTACTTTTTTTCTTTCAAAAATTGACTTTGTTGCCGATTTTTAAAACATTGTTATCCATTTGTAATTGTCGTTCAAGAATGATACAAAGTGCTTCGAGTTTTCCCAAAATATTTTTGAAACTGGGCATAACAGATCTTTTTGGAGACAAAACATTATCAGACTCGAGATGATTGATCTGAGAGAGTTCAATTTGTCTTGTCATCAGTAATTTATCCAGGCAAAGGACAGTAGTTCCTGACATTGTACAGCATTCTGGTCAACCTTTCCTACATTATGAATTCATGTTTGCTCATATTCTGTTTTCCTATAAGCAATACATTATCATCAGCAGTCATTGTACTCAGCCATTAGGCTCTTCAGCATAATGGTTCTGATATCTGCATCAACAACATGTGCATCATTCCCTGGGATCTGCTGCTTGTATCCTGCTCTTTTGATTCTGTCCCATTGTTTTCAATGATAAACTGGAACTAGCATCCAGTGCATCCATGCATTACTCCGTATCACAGTCTTTTTTCCTCTGTTTGTCTGGATTTGTCTACTCTTCACATCCCTGCATACATACTCCGTTTTAATTGTGTTTCTTCACCAATCGACTTCTTAACAATCCATGTGTTGAATCAGTGTGTCACGGAATTCTCAGAGGAATAGCAGTCCCGAAGAATTGTAGATTTTTGCGTATTCATTGTCAACCATATTCATCATCCAAATAAACCGTGACTTATGAACATCCTGAAAACGTGTCTCGAGTACTTATAAAAGCATACATGGACCCAATGTCTTGAAATTCTTCGTTGTCAAGTTGCTTTTGTAGTTGATCCCATTACAGGAACATTGTGCCCTGAAAGTCACAGATCTTGACCAAAAGAGTGTGCAAATGCGCGTTTGAATCCCTCCTCGTTTCGACTTCTTTTAAGTCGTTGTTTTGAAAGCAACACTGAGTGTGAATGAAGTCGTTGAAAAGATACCATGCAACTTTCTTTTGATTTGTCTTGAATTAGTTGCATTTGTTGTATTTCTGAATCTGAACACGAAGATAAGGTATCTTTCTTCTCCATTTTATCGTGAGTTGAAGTGAAAGTTGTTGGATCTTAAGTGGATATGTTGTGATTGAAGTTGTGGTTGTATAAGCAATTCACGTTCACGGGATTTTACACATCTATGATTGAAACCGATAAAAGAATTAACGGGATTTTACAAAATCAATAGAAAACCGTGAATGATTTGCTTCGGAATCAGCGGCCAATGATTTAATTGTCTAAAAACAGATAATTTTCTGGCTAGGGTTAAAGCTGTTTGTTTAAATAGGCTCACCAAACTGAAACGGGCCTTAAAATGCTGATGGGCCGTGAGCTAGAACAAAAACAAGTCTAACACAAATTCCAAAAAACTGAAAAATGTCAATAAATCATAGTAAACGAGCTTTTTGGGCCTTAAGAAATCCTTAACCAGCTAAAGGGTGGTTACAGCGTGATCCGTCTCGTTTTTTGCTTCGATTTGAGAGGTCACGGGCCTTAAACGGACTTACGGATCAAAAGTTATGGCTGTTTTACTAAAACCCGTTTCGTCACACAAGTTTTCTAAAAAAAATTTCGTTCGGTCCAAAAAAAATTTGCTCGTTCGATCCGCTCGTTCGATCGCTCGTTCGATCCGCTCGTTCGATCGCTCGTTCGATCCGCTCGTTCGATCGCTCGTTCGATCGCTCGTTCGAGTCCGCTCTCTCCGATCGGCTTGTTGAGTCCGCCGTATCGAATCGCTAGTTCGTCCCGCTGCCGTTCGATCGCTAGTTCGTCCGCTCGTTCGATCGCTGTTCGAGTCCGCTCGTTCATAGTCTAGTTTTTCGCTCGTTCCGATCCAAACGTTTCCACACCCGTTCGAATCGCTAAGTTTTTTCGCTGGTTCGATCACGCGATCGTGCCACGTTTGTTTTTCTGCTCGTTTTTTCTCTTCTTTTCACCCGAGTATCACCAAAACGAACACAATGACGCCGAGAGTTTTCCACTAACAAAATGAGCCACGAAAACTATGTTTGCCGAATGATGAACCAAATCTGTCGAGTCTAATATGCTTACAACACCAAAAAAAATACGCTATCCACCCGAGGCGATTGATACCAATTGTAGGAACCCGATTTACACTTTCACTTCATAACCCGAACCACGAATCAAAGAAACTAGAGAGAGAGAGAGAAACGAAATGAGAGAGAGAGGAGAAAAGAGTTGAGAGAGAATTAGAAAAAAAAATATTTTTTGATTAATAAAAACTTAGATATTTTCTAAAAGAAAATATCTATATATATTTAGATATTTAGAAAATATCTAAATATATATATACCCCTACACATTTAATGTGACGCGCGGGATATTTAACTAGGACCCGGGCTCGGGTTTTGTTTGGGATTAAACCCGAAACATATACAATATTAGATTAGCTATCGAGCCCGATTCCCGATATTATCCTGTTACAACATTAACTAATTAAAGACCGAAGCTCCATCGTAGAGTGACCGAGCTTCCTTGTTTGACTCAATAAATTGAGGCTAACATTTTCAATGTCAAATCAAGAATCATATGTTGAGAGATTGGTTCAAGAATGAGCATGTTGGTCAAGAACATAAGTTGATCAAGAAAAGTCAAATCTAGATGATTTAAGTCAAGGAGATAATGCAAGATAAAGATCTCGAGCAATCCAAGTCAAAAGACAAAGGCTCAAGATCAAGATCACATAAGCATGAATGAACAAAGCCGTTACAACAAGAAAGACAAAGACTAAAATCAAGACTCAAGAACGTTAACGTCAAGAAGACCTCAAGCTTCAGGAGAGATTGTTAGCCTCAAAAGACTGAGTCAATCAAGGAAGCCTGTTTCAAATGTCAAGACCTTGCTTCGGGGGAGATTGTTAGCCTCATTTATTAAGATTCAAACAAGGAATCTCGGTCTTTCCAAGGAATCTCGGTCTTTCATAAATATGTTATAATAGGCTAGTCGGGATTAATGGGCTTGGATATTAAGCTAGTATTGTCCATGTATCGGGCTAAAGCCCAACACTAACCAAGCCGGCCCAAGAGAAAGCCCATACGCCTAAGATAGGGTATGTTGGCTATATAAGGAACCTTGTCCACACTTAGAGAGGGTGTTAGTTGTATTTTTCTCACTTGTAACTCTCCACCTCTTTTCCTAATATAATATTCTTCCTTTTCTTGTCTATCTTTCTATCCCTTTCTTTCTTGCTTATTTTCATATATTCGTCATGGGTTTCGGATAGTTATTAGTTATGTTTGGATCGTGTATATTTGAGATAATAAAGAGTGGTTAGATTGGATTTTAAATCTTCGGCTTTCGGTTAAGTATAAACAGATTTTTTAAGGAGTTTGCTATCTCATGTGGTGGCATATTTGGAGTTTTCATAATAAAAGTATTTTTGGTTCGGAGTATTCTTCAAAGGCGGTTATTTTTGAAGACGTCGTATCTCGCTCTTTTTATTGGTGTCATTATAGATGTAAAGTCTCTTTTAGTTGGATTGAGTGGCTCAAAAACCCTCATCTTGTTTCTTTGTAATTTTCTAGCTCCTTGCTAGTTTGTTTTTTAATAAAATCTGTCATTCAAAAAAAAATATGGGACAAAAAGAGGGTGGAGTAGGTACTTTTTGTACTTTTGTATCATGGGGTGGGGGGGGGGGGGTCTTTGGTGGAGGGTATGGTAGAAGGTTTTCCCTCGCCATATCAGATCCACGTCATCAAAAAACACACTTATTTTTTCCCTTAACTTTCTCTCAACCATTGCAGCACCATCTCTCACTTCTATTAACCTTTTTTTATTTTTTATTTTTTAAAAATACCCCAAACACATATCCCCAAAAAATACACACTCACATAACATTAAAAATTCTTTTCTCTCTCATGAAAATCTCACGAGAGTGTAATGCCGAATTGTATTTCATTTTGTGTTTGCTGCTAGAAAGGGTGTGGAATTTTGTTTGTTTCGAGTTAGAATTGCTTTTCCTTCTAGTTTTCCCGCTCCCACATCTCTAGCCCTAACATGACCCATGATCTATACACAGGGTAAAACATAGAGCACTCCAAATTTAACCAATAAGTGTTGCATTAATGGTCAAACCAAAACCAAAAATCTGAATATATAATTATTTGTTGCAATACACCGTCGTTTTATATGGATATTCGTATAGTATTATCCAAAGTCGCTCGAAGTAAGTTACTCAAAATATCAGTAAAAACTTAAAACATGCCAAGCTTAAACATACTCGAGCTTAGTGTATATCAAATTTAATAAAAGAGCTCGGGATTCATACCAAAAGATCAATTTGGCCAACAAGCCAAAATGAGCATTATGTAAATTTCTATCTGTATAAATGTAATTTGGTTATAAAGTGTATGTTTATTCCCCTAACGAGCTTAGGATAAGTAAATGAGCTTGAACATAGTAGTCTTAACTGTCTGAACATGAGATAAACGTTTATGCCTATTATATAGATGAGCCAACCTCAAGTAGAGCTGAGTTAAGTCAGAGGTTTAAAATGAGGCTTGAAATGAGTTGAGCTCGAACCTTATACTAAACGAGCAAAGCTTAAGCTCAAGCATGACATGTATATATTTTGACATAAATTATACTCATATGTCATATCTTAGCATAGAAATTCTCACATTAACTTTTAAAGTAAACACAAATATATCACTTTTTTATTAAAGAGAAAATTATTTTGTGACAATCTGTCCATTTATTGACTAATAGACTATCTCAATAGCAAAATCGAGCCCTCTTATTGGATAACAAAAATCTAAATTGAATACATTTGGTAAGAGTTTTGAAAATTTTGTTAGTGAAAAAAATGAAAATACGCATGGCGTTGTGAGCTATTTTTTATTCGGAATTAATGTAAATAAATGTTACATTTTGATTTGTTAATATAATTTACAATCACACCTTAAACTTTTGAAGAGAGACTAGCCTTAAATATCTATTATACTAAAAGATACAGCCCCTTAATTTAATGGGGATGTATCATTAAAAGCTTTGTACTACCCACACAGCCATATGTACAAAATCATGTTGCATACAAGTCTTTTAAAACTTATTTTTTAAATTTAATGCAACCACTTAAAGTGAATATCAAGGGATAGAGTATTAATGATGCAAAATAGTAAAAATATCAAACATGAAGGGGGTATTCTGGATAAAAAGGGGGCCGGTCATGAAGAGAGAAAAAGGAGGGACCATTCGTGTCAAGATTAGGTACCTTTTTCCCAAAGCTATATAACCCTAATCCTAACACTATAAATAGATGTCCCTAAACCTCATTATTCATCCCATACCTCTCATCTGTTATCTCTTGGTCGAAATTAGGGATCCTCATGAAAGAGAACCCAAACTTTCGGTCCATTATCAAGTGTCTGAAATTAGGGATCCCCATGAAAGGGAATCCAAACTTTTAGTTCATTCTCAAGTGCTCGATATTTGGTTAGGGAATTAGGAATTAGGAATTAGGAATTAGGAATTAGGAATTAGGAATTAGGAATTAGGAATTAGGAATTAGGAATTAGGAATTAGGAATTAGGAATTAGGAATTAGGAATTAGTTACATCTTACATTTTATCTACTAATGATTAATCAAGCCCTAATAGGCGGCCTTGAAACTTTATCTAGTTAGTGTTCAACCAACTCAGTTTACTCAAAATACGAGCACTCAACAACTATATACAACCCGTGTGCATCGCACGAGTCTACATGCCTCGTAATTTTATAGACTTAAGTGTAAAATTCTTAATTTTTATACTTTTTAAAAATTTATATATTAGACAAAGCCTCGTATATTTTAAACTTTTGTTTATAAACATACACTACTACTACTATTACAATTATAATAATAATAATTTATATTATCAAATTGATCGTAATACTAAAAATCACCAAAAAAATACGTTCTACATGTTAATAAGTATATGCGTGTTGAGATTAAATGTAACATATATAAACATTTATATTAAGTGAATTTGTATTATGTTAAAATATCAAATTAAACTATTCGGACAATAAGATTATTAAACCAAATTGAACATATATGGCATGGTTTTTACCAATTGTTCCAAATACATATGTATTTGGCACAGTTATTAGATATTGTTCCAAACACATGTGTATTTGGCACTGTCATTAAAACCTGTTCCAAATACATATTTGGAATGGTTTTTTAGCAGCGGTCCCAAATAAATATTTATTTGGCACAGTTATTAAAAGGGTACCAAATACACGTATTTGGCACATTTTTTACCGTTTCAAAAAAGTTCATCCTAAAAAACCCATTTTCTTGTAGTTTCTTCAGGCATGGATTCTAGATCAAAAAGAGAAGAACCAACTCCCTGATCATCAACGTTCAGGTTAGGATCCACCTTCCCTACAAACTTGATCTGAGACTCCATGTCAAAGGGCCTCTCATTAGTGCCCTTATCTAGATCATGCTAGTACATCTCATCAAAACTCATATTTCCTAGCGATTTGATCCCAGAGTCCTCCATAACCTCCTCATCAATACGCTTCCCCTAAGAAGACTAAGGGTGATAATTTAGTCCCTTCAAAAGTCTAGGACTTTTAGGACTCTTTTCATTGTGAGTTTATAATGAAGTGTAGGACCGTCGGTACGCTGACCCTAAGAAGACTAAGGGTGATTATTCAGTCCCCTTAAAGGTCTAAGGCCTTGGACTATTTTGATGGGTTCAGGAAGCCTTGAGTCTGAGTGAAGTTCAGTTCATACAAGGGTCTGACTTTCATGCACTAGATGTGTTTATCCTGGAAAAGTCTAGAGTTTTCAGGGTCAACGTAAGGCGGTATAAATCAGGGATTATCATTCCATGTGTGCAGACTAAGAGTGTATAAAATATTTGGTAATGAATGTGCTTACTCTGACTCTCTATTGGGTTAGGGTAGCCCTTAACTTCACCACTCTCTCTTAGAGATGTTTAAGAGTGGTTCCTTGTAGTGCCCCTTAATTTAATAATTTGTTACCTTTGCGGCCTCATTAGGTTTAGTTTGTGTTCTTATCTCCTTTGCCGATTCAAAGGACTATACCCTTGGTGGCATCAACTGTGGCCACTGGTTCCTCAACATATTGAGTCTCAGTGACTTGTTTCATCGGAGTTTTCTTCCTGACAACATTGAAAGTCTTGGGTTCAGAAAAAGATAGGATTTTCTTCTTCTTTGACTTCTTATCATCTTTTTCTTTGGGCTGAGTGACAGGTTGCACATTGGTTCTGGACAAGGACTTATCAGCTGAGTCATTAACATTTACTTCCCTAGACGAAGGGATCAAAGACTGCATAGGCACTGGAAAAAGTTTTACCACTTGCACATGTGAGAAGTGAAATGAACTTCTAACTCATATGGTGTTTTAAATGTAGTGGCAGCAATGTGATGGGGTTTGAAAGTCTTAAGATTTTCATTGTGGTAGTCTTTGACAAGCTGATGTTCAATGATGAACGACAAATATCTTGTGTAGAAAATGTTTGGTTCCCTTCCCTTCTTGCCAGTTGTTAATTTGATAGCAAGATTAGAGAACAGAATATGTGTAATGACGATATCTAAACCCCAACATAAGCTGTATGCAATCAATTGTTTGTTGATATTTAGCTGATCATGAGACCCCTACATACCTCCTAAACACTTGACTATATACATCATGAGAACCCTCGAAATCGATGAGAAATATCTAGTTCTCAACGGAGACAATTTGATAAGATCTATGGATGAAATTGAGGGATCTTTCTCGTCAACAAGTCCCAGAGTTGCTAATGCAGACCTCATCATCTCCTTTGGTGGTAATGAAACACAGGCCTCACTATACTATAAACCAATTATGGAGGTAAAGTCGTCAAAAGTAAAAGCAAGTGGTTTATCAAAACCGAAGAGGGTGAAGCTGAATATACTTGTTGCACCATCTACCTCAGCCGTATACCAGAATTCCCTAAGGTAATTTGAGTAATAGGTTGAATGTTGTTTGGTTAAAGTAGTAGATATGCAACTGTTTGATAAAAACTAAAGCACAAGACGATATGAAGAGATTTTAGATTCCAATAAGGCAATCCTATTGTTGAAATGAATGATACCATCCTCGCATTCAAAATGAACATTTGATTTAGGTGTGAGTTGTTTAGGTTGTTGTGAAGAAGATTATGAAGCCATTGATGTTTTAAAAGATAAAGTTTTGCTTCGTTTTAGAAAATGATATTGGGAAGATGATGAAAATGGTGTTTTAGGGTTTTGAATTTTGAAAAGTGAAGTGTGTGTGAAAAGAGTGAATAGTTTATACCATAAAAATGTTTATATTTTGGAAAATAAAAACCGTTTGAAATCCGTATTTAATGCGTCGTAGTAAAACTGTCACAAAACATGGACCTCTTGGCCTTTTGTGTACTGTAAATCCCATAATATTCGAGGAAGTTGATAGTCTTTTTAAGAAAATGTGAATTAAATATTATAAAATATTTGTCTTTCAACTTAAATGTAACTATTCGGTTACCTTAAAACATTTAATATTCAATTCAAAGGATCACTTAAAGCCTATTTCTTATTCGGGGCTTCGTTTTTGATATTGAGCATACCCAACTCATCGACCAATCTAGTAAAGCTAGGCTCAGCTAGTGGTTTTGTAAAAATTGTAGCTAGTCATAAATCAGTGGGTACAAAATGAAGCTTAATATCACCTTTTAAAATGTGGTCCTGATGAAGTAATACTTGATGTCAATATGTTTTGACCTATAATGCAACACTGGATTGTTTAAAATGGCAATGACACTTGTATTATTGCAAAAGATAGACACCTTGTCATACAGAACATCATAATCAGTTAGCTCACTTTTAATACAAGGGACTTGAGCACAACATCTAGCAGTGGCAACATATTCAGCTTCAGCTGATGATATGGCCACTGAGCTTTGCTTCTTTGCACTCTAACATACTAATTTTCTACCAAGTGTATGACAACCCCATGAGGTACTTTTCCTAACTATGTTGCATCCAGTGTAGTCTAAGCCTGAATATGCTTTGAGACCAAAGCCTGATCCTTTTGGATACCAGAGACCCAGATATCGAGTTCTTTTGAGATATTTGAAAATTATTTTTACAGCTACAAGGTGAAATTTCTTGGGATTAGCTTGATACCTAGTATAGAGACATGTGGAGAATTAGATATCATGTCTGCTAGCTGTTACATACATCAATGACACTATCATGCCTTTAAATAAAGTCTCATTAACAAAGACCCATGATTCATCAGGACCCAAATAGTTTGGGGGAAGCATAGGGCATTTAACTGAGGCACTATCAACTAGATTGATGAGGTGTCCTTTTATACACTTTTTTGGGATCATTTAACCCCTTAAATCGTGCAAATATGCCCAAATTATGTACTTAATCATTCCTTTTTGTGTTTTTAGCATTTCGATGGCTTTTGGAGGAAATACACGTGACTTGAGTTCATTTGGAGAAGAAACGAACAAGACTACAAACTCTACACCAAAGTCTCTTAAAGAAGTCTGCACAGTGTCTGGATACGGCGTCGTAATTCCTTACGATGGCGTCAGAATATGCAAGAGACGACGTCAAGATACTTACGACGGCGTCAAAATGTAGCCTCCTTAAAAGAAACCCTAGAAGATTCGGTGAAGCGACGACGTCAGAAAACCTATGACGCCATCGCGATTGAAATCCTATATATACAAATCCGTTTTAGGGTTTTAAAGTGTGTAACTTTTGGGAACCGAACCTTAATATTAGAAGTCGATTGTAGCAGCTGTTTAGGTCATTTTTAGTGCGTCAAAACCCTCTTGTATCAGCCTAAAACGCATGTTTTTATCAAGTGAAGTCCATTTATTCCTTTAATCTTTCAATATGTCCATGTGTTGTTTGATTAATTGTTGTTCTTCTCTTCCCTTTAACATGCTAGGCTAGATCCCTTGGTATTTACTTATGATTGCATGAAACTTAGTTTGTAGATCCTTTTAATGTTGCTTTTTGTGATGGATGTGCGTGTTAGGCTTTAGAAAACTAGCCATAAGATAATAAATTGGCATAGACATCTAGGGAAACGCGAGTGTGTAGAAAGGATACCATCGGTAACAGTCTTCATACTACCTTACCCCTAATATGGTTGATCTCTCTTAAGTGTTTTAATTGCATGCTATATATTCTTAGGGGCCTTGTAATAGTCTTTATACTACCTTATTTATGCGTTGCCTTAACAGAATATTACATAGATAGCAGGTTCGTGTAATTCGTTCATGACTTAGGAAATACTTACACAAATCATCACAAGTGTGACAAATCAATAGGATTAGGAAAAGCAAATTAGGAAGTAGTGCATGATTAAGTAAATACGTTCGTTTATCATAAAGTTATCACCAAAGTAGTTTCGATTAGTGTTAGTTTAATTAGTTGAAACCAACCAAACCTCTCAACAAATTATATTTACTCGCTTTCAAAGAAATATAAAAATACAAAAAGAATCTTCTCTTAATCCCTTAGACCTCTGTTAAATTCTGTTCGAGCCTTCCCAACCTATTCCCCTAAAGATCGATAACAACCCCTAAGTCTTGCCCTACTATACTACAACGGTTAGGTGCTCTGCCTAATGAGTTGTAAAACTCTTTGTAAGTCTTTAACGACCGCATCAAGTTTTGGGTGCCGCTACGTGGGGAATAGTTAGGTTTTGAAATTTATCTAGCTTACATCTACTCATTAGATTCCTTTCTAGTGAGATTTTATTTTTAGTAAATTTTCTTTCTTTTAGTCTGTCTTTTCTTTATGTGTCGGTTTTGTAATCCCCGTTTGACTATTCTACTCTTCGTTATGGAGAACGCGAATCCATTTATACCTGCCCTACCAAACGGGCTTTGCACTAGGATTACCCAAGAGCTTAATGAGCTCCGGGCGAGTTCAGCCATGATCGCTTCTTGCCTTGAGAAAATTGGACGCACAAATATCCTAATCCCACCGCCTGTCCCCTTCGAGCAGCTTCTCAATGACTTTGGGAACCTACTAAATGAGTTAGTAATGGATGATTCAGAATCGGATACCGACTCTTATGAAACACCACTCGTCTCACCATTTCTTGATTCTGATGACGAGTCAGATAATGGTGAAGTGATCAATGAGTTAAACAAATATGGAAATGCGAGAAATTTTTACCCTAATAGGATAATCAATAGTTGTAAAGACGAGGATTTAGCATTCCCATGTATGATTAGTTTTAGGAAGTTTGTTACTTATTTTGACCCCTTTTTACCAATGAACATTACCACGCGTAAAGCCTACAACACTATAATGGTAGAAGGACTAGAAAGTACGAGAAGGAATTTGGTCTCTATTGTTAGGGATGTTTATGTGTTTGTTAGGAGTTCCACCTATGTTACGGATTTTGTAGTATTAGAAACATAGGGGAATTTATTGTGAGAGACATGGCGAAGGTTGTTATGGGAAGACACTTTAGAACTATGAGTCAATGTGGGTACAACTGTGTCAAGGGGTTAATCTCGTTCACTAAGATCTTTGATACATACATTAATCGGATGCCTTGCACGATACCTAGGCTTAAGAATTTTAATTAGAGCAAGATCTCGCAAATATTAGAGCTTAGCCAACGAGATTTAATGAGCAGACTTAGGCATTCCCATGAGAAGAATAAGTTGATGTATAAGAATTGTCTAAACCTAGGTCCCGAATACCAAATTGATGAGCACATAAGAGAATGGCTCATTCATGGGCATGTGAGCATCGGAGGAGTCACGTAAGGACGTGTGACTCCGAGTCTAGCTACAAGACTCGTTAAGTAAACAAAAGTGCTTGTTGGGAGGCAACCTAATTTCTTTAAATGTCATGCATTTTAGGAGTATCTTTGTGTGTTTTACTCATTATTGTTTATTCTTATATGTTTGAATTATTTGTAAGCATGCTTTGTTTTGTCTTTAACTTTGTCTTAATTACAACCAAAGGTATTTTGTATCAAATAAGTGTAGGGGAAAATATCCGGTTTATAAGAACCATTTCAAACATATAAAATAAATTGTTTAGATTAATTCGCGTCATGTGTTTGTTTGAGTCATATAATCGTAATGATTAAATCTAAGGTTTTATGCAATATTTTCTACAGGAAATAACTGATAAGATAGCGTGCAGAAATTTTTTCCAGAAAAACGAATGTGAGATTTTAAAAGTGCCTGGAGACGGCGTCAGGATTTTTCCTGACGGCATCGCGTCTCTAGACCTGCGAAAATTCAAAATTTTCTATTATTTTAGAAAATATGTTTTGTACAATTTCAAATTTTGTAATTTTCTTAAAAACTTGCAGAAACCTATGATTACATCGTCACTTTCATCCTATCTTTACTGCTTTTTGATGCGGTCGTTCAAGACTTACAAAGATTTTTACAACTCCCTAGGCAGAGCACGTAACCGTTGTAGTGTAGTAAGGCAATACTCAGGGGTTGTTATCGTTCTCTAGGGGAATAGGTTAGGAAGGCTGAAACAAAATTTAGCAGAGATCTAAAGGGTTGAGGGAAGGTTCTTTTTTTCTTTTTTAATATTTTATGAAACCAGGTAAAAATCATTGTTTGAGATGTTGGTTACATTTTAATTAATTAAACTAAATATGATCTAAACTAAATTGGTGATAACTATATGATAAACGAACGTATTTACTTAATCATGCATTACTTCCTAGTTTGCTTCTTCTAATCCTGTTGCTTTGTCACACTTGTGATGATCTGTGTAAGTATTTTCTAAGTCATGAATGAATTACACAAACCCGCCGTCTATGTAATATTCCGTTAAGGCAACACACAAGTAATGTAGTATGAAGACTATTGCAAGGCCCCTAAGAGTATATCACATGTAATTAAAACACTTAAGAGGGATCAACCATATTAGGGGTAAGGTAGTATGAAGATTGTTACCGATGGTATCCTTTCTACACACTCGCGTTTCCCTAGACGTCTATCCCGATTTAATATCTTATGGCTAGTTTTCTAAAGCCTAACACACACATCCATCACAAGAAGCTGCATTAAAAGGATCTACAAACTAAGTTTCATGCAATCGTAAGTAATTACTAAGTGATCTAGCTTAACATGTTAAAGGGAAGCGAAGAACAATAATTAATCAAACAACACCTAGACAAATTGAAAGATTAAAGGAATAGATGAACTTTAATTGATTAAAACATGTGTTTTAGGCTGATACAAGAGGGTTTTGATACCCTAAAAACAACCTAAACAATAGCTACAATCGACTTTTAATATTAGGGTTCGGTTCCCAAAAGTTACACATTAAAAACCCTAAAACGAGTCTGTATATATAGTTTTCTTGATCGCGACGCCATCGCAAGTATTCTGACATCATCGCTTTCCTAACGCCGTCTCTTGTATGATCTAATGTCGTCGCGAGGATTTGCGAAGCCGTCTCCAGGCACTATACAGAATTCTTCAAGAGACTTTGGTGTAGAGTTTGTAGTCTTGTCCCTTTCTTTTCTAAATGAGCCCAAGTCACGTGTATTTCCTCTAATATCCATCCAAATGTTAAAAACATAAAAAGGAATTATTAAGTACATAATTTTGGCATAATTACACGATTTAAGGGGTTAAATGACCTCGAAAAACTGTATAAAATAACACCTAATCAAATACCCATACACTTGAGATTTGCTTGTCCTCAAGCAAATGGGCTTTTCTACCTAGACAATAGCAATATTGGGGGGCATTTAACCTACTTTTCAAAGTTAATTTATGACACAACCTTTTAGACCTCGTAATTAAAAGAACGGAAGTTATACACTAGCACCTCACTTAAGTGTTTGGATTCTCTCTTTCTCTCAGGTGTATAATGAATTATAACAATATGGAAAATAGAAAATTAGCACTCATTACTTATCATAGTATATAAATTATCATACGATTGGTAAAGGATCAAAACCTCCACCGCTAGGCGCAAGTACTAGAAATTACTATCAAAGAGGACTTTATGGGTTGTGGGGTGTAGGTGTATAATAACAATATTGGAAAAGGAAATGGATGGGAAATATTTGAGGGTGGCTTTTTGGGTAAATTTGAGGTGAAGTGGTGAGTTAATTATCGGTGAGAGTACACGCTGATTAGGTCGCTAATACAAACACTCAGACATAGATATATAATACTTTACAAAACTCTACATCAAACTCTTTTCTTTTTCTTTTTTTATTTTCTATATTTTTTTGTATGAAACATAATACATCACTTGGGGTTTATAGATACACCCCTACACTTGAGTTTTTGATACTTAATCGATAAGCTAACTAGTGACCCAAATTTAGGTGGATCAATATAACCCAGAGATTATTGAAAAAATATAGGGGTAATAATTTAACTTTTCTTCCCCATTCTTCTGCAAAATAAGTACTACCATGAATCCCAATTGTCCTAAAATTGTATTTACAAGGATAAGGACTTAGCAACCATGTACTCGATAATTTACTTGGGTTAAGCAATAATGTACTAAAAGCGAGTACATACAAGTGAGGCTAAGGCGATTTGGGTGTAACAATGGGTGTGGGTTTATTAATGCTCTTCATTAATAGTTCATCTTAACCAGAAAATTACAAGAACCATGAAAAGGATAGGCTTGGAGGGGTTTACTAGGGGTATCCTGCACTAAAAATAAGTGCATGGCAAGGGTGTTGGATAGTTATATGATCGAGGTGACCATCATAACAAATGCAGGTTTAAAACATAGATTAATCCTAGTACCTCTTATCATTTAGTAAATCCTAATTCTCACTATGCGATCTCGGGATGCATCACAAAAGCAAGTTCTAGAATTTAATATACTACCGGTACACTCATATAATTTTAAACCGATACCAGTGTTCCAGAAAAGGTAATAAAACCACATATACACATCCATAATGATAGAATAGATATACATGATTGCTTGATCCTTTACTCGAACAAGTTAAAGGTAAAATTATCTTGCCTATCAAAAATGGATACCTAAATTCCTATAGATCTTAAGGCGAACCACACATTTTTAGGGTGGAATTTTGAGGGTTTTTGTGCTAGTCATATAAATTCCTATCCATGAGACGCTAATAATACTCAGTTTTCGTCTGTGTGTGTCATAATTTTTTTTAATTTTGGTCAAAATTACCTTTTACGCTATGTTTCAATATATTACTCATCATTTTAAAAACAAAGCAAACAGAAATTGAACGAATAGTTTCTAAGGCTTATTTCCCCTTACAATTAAGTTGAACATTGTCCCTAATGTTCTTAAAAGTACCCGAATAAACAAATAAAGGGAAAAGAAAAGAGTCAAGAGGAACTAATACCCCCTTAGTTTGCTCAATAATAGAGAAGAAACATACGATAGCTGGTTAAATCGTCATCCAAGAGTCATCCAATGAAACTTCCTAAGAATTTCTAAGCTTCTTCTCATCAAAGATAACCTGTAAATCAAAGACAAAGACAACTACACCTGGCGTAAAATTGGCGGGATAATGATATATACAACGAAACTTTAGTGTTGACTCTATAAAAACAGTAAAGATAGGAAGAAAGTGATGATGTAATCAAAGGTTTTTGTAGGTTTTTAAGAAAATTGCAAAATTTTAAATTGTATGAGACATATTTTTCAAAAAATAATAGAAAAAATCGAATTTTCGTAGGTCTGGAGGTGCGACGCCGTCAGGAAAATCCTGACGCCATCTCTAGACACTGTGAAAATTTCACATTCATTTTTCTAGAAAATATTTTGCACACAATCATATTAGTTATTTCCTGTATAAAATACGGCATCAAACGTGAGATTTAATCATTACAATCATATGACTCAAATAGACACGAGACGTGAATTAATCTAAACAAGTTATTTTACATGTTTAAAATGGTTCTTAGAAACCGGCTATTTTCCCCTACACTTATTTAATGCAAAATACCTTTGATTGTAATTAAGACGAAGTTAAAAACAAAACAAAGCATGATCACAAATAATTCAAACATATAAGAATAAACAATAAAGAGTTAAAAACACACAAGACACTCCTAAATTGCATGAAATTTAAAGAAATTGGGTTGCCTCCCAACAAGCACTTTTGTTTATTTAATGAGTCTTGTAGCTAGACTCGAAGTCACACGTCCTAGGTATCATGAAAATGGTCCAAGTCGATGATCTCGATTGGACTCTCTTTTGGGATAGTTTCCTAGTAGTGGGAATTGATTGAAAAGTCTTTTTGGATTTTTCACCATCGGGGTCAATCAATTCAATCCAAATATGCCACGCATAATCCCATATTTTGGTCGCTTATTCGAGTTAATTGGGTTTACTATCAAGTCTTCAGATTCTCACATATTACCCTTAAGGTTTATTGGTAAGGCTCCTAAGAATTCTAGCATTCTTCTAAACATAAAGACGTCCTTAAATGGGTTTAGCTCGGCATCTCTAGCCATTTCGCATTTTCCAGGCATATGATGGTCTATGAAGTCTTTCCTAGCATAATAAGGGGTTCGGGCATCTATTCTATCAAAACTAAGGCGTGGTGTATAAGACTCTCATTTTCCCTAGGTGGTCCAATAAGGTACTTCTTCCTCTCCTAGGTCGGTTTCCTTAACTCTAAATATGGACCTAGTTATTCCTTCTCCTACCGCTATTTTGGCCTTTTTGCAATATGCGATTGCTAAAAATCCTCTTCCTACCAGTAAAGGGGTTGCATGGTCCTTTTTCATGTCTATTATATAGAAGTCGTCTAAGAGTTTCAACATTCCTATGTGGACTTCTACATTCTTGACAATTCATACGGGATAAGATTGGTTCCGTTTGCAAATCCAAAAACATGGTCGGTTTCTTTTAACAACCTGATTTTAGGCTTTTTGAAGAGGTATAATGGGATTAAGTTCACGTATGACCCTAAATCTGCTAAGGTGTTAAAAGGCTTGGAGTCCCCTAATCTACAAGGTAGAGTGAATAATCCCAGATCCTTCATTCTCTCGGGCATTTCGCCTTGAATGAATGCGGACCCATTTTTGCCCAGCTCTAAGCTCTTTACGTATTTGTCCAAGATTGCATTGTACATTAGAGCGTGAGCTAGGACCTCAAGAACTGATAAGTTAAGATGCAGATCTTTGAATTCATTTTCTAAAGTTTGTTCGGGCTTCTCTTTTTGTTGTGTGTTAGTTTTAATAACCGCCTGCATCTGATCCTTTTGAGAATGGTTCATTTCCTTGGAACACGTTTTGATAGCATTGATCGAGTTGAGGGGATGTGATAAGCATTGGGGATCTTCCATTAAGTAAGAACGAGCAGACAAAACTGGAGAGGTGGAGTTAACATTTAGTTTTGGGTTCTTGACTATGTCGCTTGGAAGTGCTCCTGTTATTCGATCATTAATGGCCTTCAAGACTGTGTCAATTTTGTTGGTCATCTCGCTTTGTTGTTGTTTCAAATCGGCTTCAAACTTAGTCAATCTAGCATCTTGAGATGCCATGAAGTTAGACACCAATCCTTCAAGATTTGATTGATTGTTAAAGCTTTAAGGATTGTTGTTGAACGGGCGGTTTGAGAATGAATCGTTAGGCTAAAAATGATTAGGTGGGTTTGAAAAATTATTTTGAGAATTTTTGGGTTGTCTCCACCTAAGGTTTGGGTGAATTTTCCATGATAGATTATAGGTGTCATAAAGGTTGTTTTGCTTGGGTTTGAAAGTGTACCACTTACCTCTCGCTTTGTCAGTACGCGAGGATGCGTAATCAATAAAAGCTTGCTCAGGATTTTCCATGCAATAATTAATGTCGTGGGGACCACTACAGATTTCGCATGAAGAAGCGATTTTGTTCACTTGGATGGATGATCTAGGAACAAGGTAAGCTTCCATCAAGTGTTAGACTTGATTTTCGAGCTCGATGAGATGACGATCAGATGTACTCGGGACATCTTGAGACAAAGAGATTACATTGACTGGTTTAGTGAAGTCCCTTGGGTCATTCCAACTCTTGTTGTCATAGAGGGCTAAGTCCTCTAATAGTGCCCAGGATTCTTTGGCGTTTTTGACATGAAGCTTACCATCGGCTGACTGATCGATGGTTCACCTTGTGGTGGGATTCACATGGTCATAAATGATTTAGACTTGGAGCCAAAGATCGATGCCATGATGAGGGACTTTTTAGAGTAAGTCCTTGAAACGAGTCAATGCTTCAAAGAGAGATTCACCTTGATGTTGTTGGAACATCAAGATGTTATTTTGAAGTGTTGCAGTCCTTCCCAGTGGAAAGAATTAAGCAATGAAACGAGTGTAGGATCCTCCCAGGTGGAATGGATCCTCCAGGAAGACGTTCAAGCCAATTGCTAGCTTGATCGCGAGGGAAAATTGAAATAAACACAGGCACATCCTTTCCTTATTGTCAACATTAAAGTCAAGTGAGTCCACAAGGTTTAGAAAATCCTTAAGATGTTGATTTGGGTCCTCAGACCAAAGTCCGTAGAATGAGCATCCGTTTTGCACCAACCAAATGGTGTCGGATCGCAGAGGTACCACATTGTTCCCATCAGGGAGCTCAATGGTATTTTGGTAGCCCTCGTGGCTAGGTTTGGAGTATTCTTCAAGAGTGCGGATAGGATTTTCGTTTTCCATGGAGGTCAACAAAAAGATTTACAAAACAGACAACATAAAGAAAAGATAGATTACAATAAAGTTAATTTATTGAAAATAAAATCTCATTAGAAAGGAATATAGTGAGTAGACCTAAGCAAGATAAAGCTCGAAACCTAACTATTCCCCATGCAGCGGCGCCAAAAACTTAATGCGGTCATTGAAGACTCACAAAGAGTTTTACAACTCCCTAGGCAAAGCACCTAATCGTTGTAGTGTAGTAAGGCAAAACTCGAGGGTTGTTATCATTCTCTAGGGGAATAGGTTGGGAAAGATCAAACATAATTTACCAGAGATATAAAGGGTTGAGGGAAGATTCTTCTTGTCTTTTTTTATATTTTATGAAAGCGGGTAAAATCATTATTTGAGAGGTTGGTTTGGTTTTAATTAATTAAACTAAATATGATCTAAACTAAATTGGTGATAACTATATGATAAATGAACATATTTACTTAATCATGCATTACTTCCTAGTTTGCTTCTCCTAATCATGTTGCTTTGTCACACTTGTGATGATCTGTGTAAGTATTTCCTAAGTCATGAACGAATTACATGAATCCATCATCTATGTAATATTCCGTTAAGGCAACGCACAAGTAAGGTAGTATGAAGACTATTACAAGGCCTCTAAGAGTATATCACATGCAATTAAAACACTTAAGAGGGATTAACCATATTAGGGGTAAGGTAGTATGAAGACTATTACCGATGGTATCCTTTCTACACACTCGCATTTCCCTAGACGTCTATGCTAATTTAATATCTTATGGCTAGTTTTCTATAGCCTAACGCACACATCCATCACAAGAAGCAACATTAACAAGATCTACAAACTAAGTTTGATGCAATCATAAGTAAATACTAAGGGATCTACCCTAGCATGTTAAAGGTAAGCGAAGAACAACAATTAATCAAACAACACATAGACATATTGAAAGATTAAACGAATAGATGAACTTCACTTGATTAAAACATGTGTTTTATGTTGATACAAGAGGGTTTTAACACCCTAAAAATGACCTAAACAACAACTACAACCGACTTTTAATATTAGGGTTCAGTTCCCAAAAGTTACACACTAAAAACCCTAAAATGAGTCTATATATATAGTTTTCTTGACCGCGATGACGTCCCAAGGATTTTGATGTCGTCGCTCCGCCGATGCTTCTAGAGTTTCTTTTGAGGTGGCTACGTTCTGACGTCGTCTCAAATTTCCTGACGCTATCTCTTGTATGATCTGACGTCATCGCGAGAATTTGCGACGCCGTCTCTAGGCACTGTACAAAATTCTTCAAGAGACTTTGGTGTAGAGTTTATAGTTTTGTCTGTTTCTTCTCCAAATAAGCCCAAGTCATGTGTATTTCCTCCAAAATCCATCCAAATGCTAAAAAAAAGGAATGATTAAGTACATAATTTGGGCATAATTGCATGATTTAAGGGGTTAAATGATCCTAAAAAGTGTATAAAATGATACCTCATCACTTTTATAAAGTCAACCCTAAAGTTTCATTGTATATATCATTATCCCGCTGATTTTACGTCAGGTGTAGTTGTCTTTGTCTTTGATTTACAGGTTATATTTGATGAGAAGAAGCTTGGAAATACTTAGGAAGTTTCATTGGACGACTCTTAGATGATGATTTAACCAGTTATCGCATGTTTCTTCTCTATTTATTGAGCAAATCAGGGGAGTACTAGTTTCTCTTGACTCTTTTCTTTTCCCTTTATTTGTTTATTCGGGTACTTTTAAGAACATTAGAAACAATGTTCAATCTAAGTATGTGTGTGTGGGGGGGGGGGGGAATAAGCCTTAGAAGCCATTCTTTCAATTGCCATTAGCTTTGTCCTTAAAATGATGTGTAATATACCGAAATATAGCGTTGAAGGTAGTTTTAACCAAAATTAAAAAAAAATTATGACACACACCAACAAAAACCGAGTATTAATAGCGTCTCATGGATATAAATTTATATTACTAGCACAAAAACTCTCAAAATTCCAACCCTAAAAATGTGAGGTTCCCCTTTAGATCTATAGGAATTCGGGTATCCATTTTTGATAAACAAGATAATTTTACCTTTAGCTTGTTCGTGTTAAAGATCGAGCAATCATGTGTATCTATTCCATCGTTATGGATATGTATATGTGGTTTTGTCACCTTTTCTCGAACATTGGTATCGGTCTAAAATTATATAAGTGTACCGGTAGTGTATTAAATTCTAGAAGTTGTTTTTGTGATGCATCCCGAGACCACATAATGAGAACTAGGATTTGCTAAATGATAAGAGGCACTAGGATTAACCCATGTTTTAAAACTGTAATTGTTATGATGGTTACCTTGATCATATAACTATCCGACACCTTGCCATGCACTCATTTTTAGTGTAGGATACCCCGAGTAAACCCCTCCGAGCATATCCTTTTCACAGTTCTCATAATTTTCTGGTTAATCTGGATTATTAACGAAGAGCATTGTTAAACCCACACCCATCATTACACCAAATCGCCTTAGCCTTCCTTGTATGTACATGCGTTTAGTACATTATTGTTTAACCCAAGTTAATTATCGAGTACATGGTTGCTATGTCCTTATCCTTGTAAATACAGTTTTAGGATGCTTGAGATTCATGGTAGTACTTATTTTGCAGAAGAATGGGGGAAGAAACGGTAAATCATTACCCCCATATTTGTTCAATAGTCTCCATGTTATATTGATCCACCTTAATTTGGGTCACTAGTTAGCTTATCTATTGAATGTCTAAAACTCAAGTGTAGGGGTTTATCTATAAACCCTAAGTAATGGTATTATGTTATCTATAAAAAAATAAAAAAACATAAAAAAAAGAGTTTGATGTAGAGTTTTGTAGAGTATTGTATATCTTTGTCTGAGTCTTTGGCTTAGTAACCCAGTCAGCGTGTACTCTTACTAATAATTAACTTACCACATCACCCCATATTCACCCAAATAAAGCCACCCCCATATATTTCCCATCCATTTCCGTTTCCATTATTGTGATCATACACCTATACCCCAAAACATTTAAAGTCCTCTTTGATAGCAATTTCTAGTTCTTGAGCCTAGCGGTGGAAGTTTGATCCTTTACCAAGCCTATGGTCATTTGTATGCTATGACATGTAATGAGTGTTAATTTTTCATTTCCCATATTGTTAATTTTAATAGTCTTCATACTACCTTACTTGTGCCTTGCCTTAACAGAGTATTACATAGATGGTGGGTTCGTGTAATTCTTTCATGACTTAGGAAATTCTTACATAGATCATTACAAGTGTGACAAAGCAACAAGATTAGGAAAAGCAAACTAGGAAGTAGTGCATGATTAAGTAAATACGTTTGTTTATCATAAAGTTATCACCAAAGTAGTTTAGATTATTTTTAGTTTAATTAGTTAAAACCAACCAAACCTCTCAATAAATGATATTTACTTGCTTTCAAAAAAATATAAAAATACAAAAAGAATATTCTCTTAATCCCTTAGACCTCTATTAAATTCTGTTCGAGCCTTCCCAACCTATTCCTCTAGAGAATGATAACAACCCATGAGTCTTGCCTTACTACACTACAATGGTTAGGTGCTCTGCCTAGGGAGTTGTAAAACTCTTTGTGAGTCTTCCGTGACCGCATCATAGATCATACTTTTTGAGTAAATCCCTAACATATTTTTTGACAAATAGAGTTTCCTTTGAAATATTGTTTTATCTAAAAACCAAAAAAATAAGTTAGTTTACCCATCATACTCATTTCACCCATCATCCACACATACCTGTATAATAATGACATCACTCTTAGTTTTATAAGTAAAAAGAGTGTTGTCAATGATACCTCTAACAAACTTATGCTGAATAAGAAATATTGAAAGAGTTTCATACCATGCTTTGGAAGCTTGTTTCAGCCCATAGAGAGCTTTATCCAACTTACATACATGGTTAGGAAATTCACTACTCTCAAACCTAGGTGGTGGTTGTACATACACTTCCTTAGAGATCTTCCCATTTAGGAAAGTACTTTTCACATCCATCTGATATACCATTAAACCCATATACACTGCATATAGAAGAAATATCATGATAGCTTTAAGTCTTGCAACAGGTGCAAAGGTTTTTCCATAGTCAATCCCTTCTTCTTATCTGAACCCTTGAGCAACCAACCTTGCTTTGTTCTTAATCACAACCCCATTCTCATTCATCTTATTCCTGAAGATCCACTTGGTCCTAATGCTAGTTTTACCATAGGGCACATAGACCAGTGTCTAGACCTTGTTCCTTTCAAATTGATTCAGCTCTTCTTGCATTGCAATAATGCATCCTTCTTCTTTAAGAGCTTCAATCATCCTTTTGGTTCAATTTCAGATAGAAAGTTAACATAGAGGCATTCATGGGCTGATGTAGCTTCAGAGTCTCTGACTTTGCTTCTTGTAGTTACACCAGCCATAGGTTCACCTATGATATTAACTAAATCAATGTGTTTCTCTCTAGACCATTTGTCTTGAGGAATTGGAGTATATTGGATAACCCTAACTGATGATGATATGATTGTTGGTGATGGTTCAACTTCATTTGTAGTGATGTCTTGAGGTTCAAAGACATCAATAAGAGTCTCAGTTGGTTTAAAGGCATCAGCTGATTTAAAGTCATCAGGTTAATTTTAAACATGATGATCATCAACTATTGAGAACACATGTGATGCATTAGGTGAAGTGATGACTTGTTATGTGGGTGTGATGGGATCGGGTATAGTGATGTTTTTTTGGGGAAAGGGGGTTGATGTGTGTTTTGCAAGCTTTAAATTTATAATACTAGTAATACTGATTTTTATTAAAAACACAACACTCGGGAAAGTATACCCTTTCGTGTATAGTATAGCTTTAGGGAAGTCCAGGTCATCCTAAGAGAATTAAAGTTTTCACAGTTTGTAATTAAGGTGCTAAGGCTAAAATGATTGTCATTTATCAAATTAACCAATATGTGCATAAATTGAATATTGTAAAGAAAGCTATAAAAAGATGATTCAAGCAATGAATTAAGGAATGTTTGTTTAGGAAATGGTCACTAAGACAATGAAATGCTTAGGATAGTGTTTATAAGTTTAGAGAATAAAGATATCACGAGTTACAAATCCTTTTGGCCTTTAAATGTAAGGAGTGATTATATCGATTAATAACAACAAATCCTTTCGGCCTTTATAAGTTATTATAACCAATATAATACGTGGAATGATAGAACACATATATAAAGAACCCTTTCGGCCTATATTCTTATATACAATATGTTTTACCAATTCAATAAACACATATCCAAACGCTCTATATCCAAAATCACATAATGCCCAAACAAGCACAAGATGACTACTCCATGATCAAAGAAGTAACAAAACATATAACATTTATCATGAAATCAGTAAAGATCATATTTAAAAGATAAACAAGAGTTATACCAACTTCAAGAGCAAATGTTTAATGATTTCACAAGTTTTCCCAATGAAAATTTATTATATTCAAAGTAAACCCAGAAACTATGAACAATTCTGTCACAATAGCTTATAGCTTTGAATTACACTTCATTACTACTTCCTTGGTTGGATTAAAACCTGGGAATATTGATGAACTACAAGCAAGCTCAACCAAATTCTCCAAGAACACTTTCA
Organism: Tanacetum coccineum; assembly: GCA_026074375.1. Lineage (NCBI taxonomy): Eukaryota > Viridiplantae > Streptophyta > Magnoliopsida > Asterales > Asteraceae > Tanacetum > Tanacetum coccineum. Next base: position 22,379 of record BQNB010008007.1, on the reverse strand, counting down.
AACTCTAATTCTACCTGTTGAGAGGATTGCAGATGATTGTGTGTTATTAGAAATGGATGAATAAGGTTTGAGAATGGTGGTTGGATTTTGGAAATTGATGGTGGTGAGTGGTGGTAGTCGATGGTGGTGAAGGTGGTTTGAAGGGGTGTTTGGATCCTTGGTTTGTCAAGCCAAGATCACTAATTTCTCCCTCTTTATGTTGTTGTGGAGTTTAGAATGAATTGTGTGTGTTGATATGTGTTGGTGTGTGTTTTTCCTAGAGTTTTGGGGATATTTATAGGGTAAAAATTACTTGGGGACCAAGAAAAGGATGAATGTGGTCGATTTTGAGGCTAAATTCATGTTTTTAATACATTTGACTGAAAGTGCGGCGCACATTTTTATTTTGTGCGCCGTACTTGGTGTTTTGTGAAAAGTATGCCACACATTTTGAGAAGTGCGGCGTACTTGGTGCATTTTCAGCTTTTGGACCAAAAACCAAAAGCTCAAGTTATGGCCAAAATAGTGGACAAGTGTCGGGAGATCTTTAACTTGAGTTATTTCTTTGTTTAAGCTTCAATTCTTCGTGCATTCTTTCATTTTCTTCCACGACACGTCTTATGAACCTATAATAACAAATATACTCGATTAAGTATCAAAAGTTCTTATAATTAACCAAAATAGATATATAAAAGTATTGATAACGCATATAGAAATATGTATAGTTTGAGCGTTATCAAATCCCCCCACACTTAAACTTTGCTTGCCCTCAAACAAATCAAAGAAAAGAAATTCCGAAATAAAATTCTTACATGACAAGGATTTAAATTTTGATACTTTAATTAATTTTAAAAAAATAATTATTAAGTGTGAAAATATCGAAAATATTTTGCTTTTTTAATAAATAAGCGCAAAAGACGCAAACACCCCCCCCCCCACACACACTTAAGGGTTTGCTTGTCCTCAAGCAAAATAAGGAAAAGATAAGTTTTTACAAAACAAAATAGAATTATGAAAAATATTTTTAGATTTTTAACATGTGAAAACAGAGATGTTTGACAATACCCAATGATCTTCACGCTGCAATAAATGACTAAGCACCTCACAAAGAAGGAATGTGTAATTCACTCAAACACTCATATGTGATGTGATAGAGGGTAAAAGGAAAATTACACTCAATTGCTCAGACATGATTTATTTCATACTATAGGCTTGTACAAGAAACAAAACTGCATCGACGTGGCATAAGCACCAGGTATAAATATCAAAAAAGGACTTTTATTTGAGTTGTAACGTTATGCTAAGAGATTATAAGGGTGTGGATAAGGCATGAGAAATATATACTGGAATTGGTTTTATAATTAAAATACATATCGACAAGTTCAAGAAACCTATGTTGCTAGTTACGTCATACCAAAACCTGAGAGATTATCAAACATCTCAACCTTGAACTCCTACAAATGATATATCAATATGCCTCACATCAACTTTTATTCATACTTCACTTTTTTTTCTTTCTTTATTATTTTTGTATCACTTTTTAATACCTTTTTTTCATTCCTTCTTTTTTCACATAACTAACAATGCCTCCACACTTAGTATAAGTGTACACCACAAAAAATACGAAACACGAAGCATGCACTCTTCATCTTCGTTGAAATGGCACAACACTCACAACAAAGCTTGAGCAAACCATAAGCAAAATCAACCAATCATACCGAGCAACTAGCAACCAACCATTAGGACTTTCGACAATGGGTAAGGCTAGGCTAAAGGTTATATATTTTTTTGTATTTTTAAGTGGATGAGAAAAATGAATAGAATGGCTCAGCGGGTTAAACTAGGGGTATCTAGCACTAAAGATTAGTGCTACAGACGGGTTTTATTTAGGTGGTTAGCTAATCAGTGTAATTCGCTAAAAGAAGAAATAATGGATGGGCTAATTTGGTTAAATCCTAAGTTGCCTATTTATTACATAAAAATACCAATATCACGTGAACGTGATCTCACTGCGATCTAGTAATGATTTAACAAGTACAAGTTCTAGAATCAATAAATCATCAGCACACTCATAATCAAAAGAATCAAGCATAAAAGATGTATGCTAATAATAAGAGGCTCAAAATCCTCATATATTTATTGGAATGGTTATAAATGCGCAAGTAATGTTATCGATCCCGAGTCGGATCTGCTCTATCAATCGAGACACATCTCTGAATTCAAAAACTTAATTTATTAACCAAGTTTTATTCTAATATATTAACCTAAGTGGCAAAAGAATTTAAAACAAGATTAGTTTTTTAGATTACCGAGGGCGAACAAAAGTTGAAAATTAATAATGAGTTTGATTTTTCAAATTTATTCCCCCACCCACACTTAAGTTGAGCACTATACATAATTTAGAAAATAACTTAAAAGTAAGAAAAGCGGAAAAAATAAATATGTAATATACTGATCCAAATATGTGAATTCAACCATATGTAATATACTGATCCAAATATATCGGTCCCCGAGAGATAAGTTACCACCACCAATCCAAGCTCCACTTATTTATTTAATCTGCAAAATAAACAAAACTACCAGAAAGCGCAAAATACTAAAGCGCACTTTCGTAGGCAACACGATTGCATTTAGCGAATGCAACATGCCTTTAAACCCCTCAGTGTCCCAAGTGGGCGAGTTATAGTCTCGTGATGGTTTTCAGCGAACACACCCACAAAGTTCATTTAAATATCTTTTTGGATACACAAATCAAGGTACGCAACACACCGACCGAATGCGTGACATACTTAAAAAGTGCAAAGTTATTGTTTTATATTTTTTATTATTATTATTCTTTACTATTACTACTATTATTATTATTATCATACTCAACTTGATTTAAGATTCCTTAATGATATGATTCAAGTGGAAATGATCTACTTTTAAACGTTGAGGGTATGGTATTTTTGGTATGTACTCCCGGAATGAATATTTTTTTGTTTTGACCACGTAATAGCCCTTTTTCGATGTCGTAATAGGTTTATCTTTTTTGATTTTATTGTTAACGATGATAGGAGGTGGTGGATCTTTTTGAATTTTCAGAGGATCATCGGACTTTCCATCCCCGGTGAATACGGCATTTACGTGGTCGGTTTGAGCTTGAGGAGGAGGTGGGTCAGTCCTATCGGTTTGTTATGAAGATACGTTTTGAGACTTCGACCACTTATTAATTTTTCTTTCCATGTTTTTAAATTTAGTTTGGAAATTCTTTTTGTTTTGTTTCATCTTTAGAATCATATCATTAACATTGTCTTTGACAAACATATTTATAACTCTTTGACCATACAAGAATTTAGTGATTAATTTTTTGAAATCTATTTTAGATGGAGGTTCTTGGTTGACGGTTTTTGACTTTTTGTTGGATAAAACACCGGTGGTTTTACCATAGTCTTTGTAAAAAAGTTTATCACGTATAGTTCTCATGCTACAGATACAGCTTTTGAAATCTTCAAAATCATTTTTAACATCATTGTTTAATTCTATGAGCGATTTCTCAGAATCAATATTTGATTGAGGGGAATCATGAGAACACGAATCATGAGAATTTCGGTTTTGATTACCTTCAGATTAAATGTAATTTGCTTCATGACATTCACACATCGACGTGTCATCGTTCATGTAGTTTTCTCTATGGTCATAATATTTCTTATGCATATCTTGTAATTCTTCTTTTAAGCTTATAATTTAAGAATCAATTTTTATAGTTAGAGCTTCTAATTTTTCCATTAATCGAGAATTATCTTTATTACTATTATTTCCATCCTCGAAAGCAACAGATTTTTTATGATGTTTGTTTTTAGATTTAGTTGTCCAATCAAGTTTGAAAAGGACTTTGTCCTCAAGAAATTGAAAAGCTTGATTCGGACATTTGTAGAGAAAGATTCCTTCGGCTGTTTCGTGGAAAGGGGGTTGATGTGTGTTTTAAAAGCTTTAAATTTATAATACTATAAATACCAATTTTTACTAAAAACACAACACTTGGGCAAGTATACCCTTTCGTGTATAGTATAGCTTTAGGTAAGTTCAGGTCGTCCCAAGAGAATTGAAGTTTTCACAGTTTGTAATTAAGGTGCTAAGGCTAAAATGATTGTCACTAATCAAACTAACCAAGATGTGCATAAATTAAATATTGTAAAGAAAGCAATAAAAAGATGATTCAATCAATGAATTAAGGAATGTTTGTTTAGGAAATGGTCACTAAGACAATGAAATGCTTAGGATAGTGTTTATAAGTTTAGAGAGTAAAGATATCACCAGTTATAAATCCTTTTGGCCTTTAAATGTAACGAGTGATTATATCGATTAATAACAACAAATCATTTTGGCCTTTATATGTTATTATAACCAATATAATAAGTGGAATGATAGAACACATATATAAACAACCCTTTCGGCCTATATTCTTATATAAAATATGTTTTACCGATTCAATAAACACATATCCAAACGCTCTATATCCAAGATCACATAATGCCCAAACAAACTCAAGATGACTACTCCATGATAAAAGAAGTAACAAAACACATAACCTTCATCATGAATTCAGTAAATATCATATTTCAAAGATAAACAAGATTTATACCAACTTCAAGAGCAAATGTTTGATGATTTCACAAGTTTTCCCAATGAAAACTTTATTGTATTCAAAGTAAACTCAGAAACTATGAACAATTCATTCACAATAGCTTATAGCTTCGAATTACACTTCATTACTACTTCCTTGGATGGATTAAAACTTGGGAATATTGATGAACTACAAGAAAGTTCAACCAAATTCCCCAAGAACACTTTCAAACTCTAATTCTACTTGTTGAGAGGATTGTAGATGATTGTGTGTTATTAGAAATAGATGAATAAGGTTTGAGAATGGTGGTTGGTTTTTGGAAATTGATGGTGGGGAGTGGTGGTAGTCGATGGTGGTGAATGTGGTTTGAAAGGGTGTTTGGATCATTGGTTTGTATAGTCAAGATCACCAATTTCTCCCTCTCTAAGTTGTTGTAGAGTTTAGAATAAATTGTGTGTGTTTATGTGTTGGTGTGTGTTTCCCCTGTAGTTTTGGGGGTATTTATATGGTAAAAATTACTTGGGGACCAAGAAAAGAATGAATGTGGTCGATTTTAAGGCTAAATTCACGTTTTAATGCATCAAACTAAATGTGCGGTGCACCTTTTTATTTTGTGCGCCGTACTTGGTGTTTTGTGAAAAGTGTGCCGAACATTTTGAGAAGTGCGGTTTACTTGGTGCATTTTCAGCTTTTGGACCAAAAACCAAAGTTGTAGAGAATTCTTTCCCCGACCGCGTGGCTGCCAGAATCGCGTCAAACGGAGTTCGTATGCTCAAGTTATGGCCAAAACATTGGACAGGTGTCGAGAGATCTTTAACTTGAGTTATTTCCTCATTTAAGCTTCAATTCTTCGTGTATTCTTTCATTTTCTTCCACGACATGTCTTATCAACCTATAATAGCAAATACACTCGATTAAGTATTGAAAGTTCTTATAATTAACCAAAATAGATATATAAAAGTACAGATAACGCATATAGAAATATGTATAATTTAAGCGTTATCAGGGGTCAAATGTAGGAACACAGGGAAAATAGTCATCTTTTCTTGAGCTTTGAGGAGTTTTGTTTCTTGGTATTAGAAATTAATCATCAGGGAAGAAATAGTTTTCATTGAAGTTGATTTCATCCCCCTCAGTACTTGATTGAGAGATTGCTTCATCATCTTCGCTGAATGTAACATGATAGGTTTCTTTCGTTTCTTTTCTCCTGATATTGAATACCCTAAAAGCCTTAGCCACTGGAGAGTATCCAAGAAAAATTCCATCATCTGCCTTTTCATCAAACTTTCCCAAGTGAATTTTGTAATTATGAATGAATACATGACAACCAAACACATGGAAGTAGCTTATATCAGGAGATCTTCTCCTGAATACTTCATAAGCAGTCTTTTCAAGTCTCTTAACTATGATAGATCTGTTTTGAGTATAGCAGGCAGTGTTCACAACTTCCCCCAAAATTGTTTAGGGAGTTTTGCACTATTTAAAATAGTTTGAACGGCTTTAATCAGGAAATTGTTTCTTATTTCTGCTACACCATTTTGTTCAGGGGTACAAGGAAATGAGAAATTTTAATATATGCCCTTTTCATCACAAAATTCTTCCAATTTATGGTTTTTGAACTCTGTTCCATTATGTGTTTTTAGCTCCTTTACCTTTTCATCATTGAGTTTTCCATCTTCCTGATAAAAGACATGATGCAATCAGCTGCATCACTCTTTTTCTTTAAGCAAAATTCCCAGGTATACCTTTAGTACTCATCTACTATGACCAAAGTATATTTGTTGTGGCTGATGGTTTGAAGTTTAACAGGGCCAAACAAATCTGTATGAAGGAGATATAAGCACTTGCTGATGGAAAATGATCTTTTGGTTTTGAATGATGCTCTATGGTGCTTCCTTTTCTCACATGTTGAACAATTTTTGTCTTTTGAGAAAGTCAGAGAAGAAAGACCAGCAACAAAATTTTGTTTGGCTAATTTTTTTTATGTTTTTGAAGTTGAAATGGGAAAGTCTCTTGTGCCACAGCCAGTTAATGCTATTGGATGCTTTGGCAAAGAAACATGCATTCTTTTCTTCATTAAAAGATGACATATGCATCTCTTCTTCTTGGAGAAATAAGCACAACTTCATTGTTTTGGTTGAATATGGTTCCTTGAGTCTTTGTAATCATAACTTTAAAGTTAGCATCACACAGCTGGCTGATGCAGATCAAGTTATGCTCCAGACCATTCACATATGCAACCCTGGTGAAAATGATTCCATTGCGGTTCACTGAGCCATATCCCTCTATGTCAACTGAAGAGTTATCTCCAAATACCACTTTAGACCTGACTCCTTTGAATATCTGTGCAGATATTGTTTAACCCTTGTCATATGTCTAGAACAGCTAGTATCTAGATACCAGATCTCTTTAAGTAATCCTTTTTCCTGGTGATCTTAACCCACTGACCCGATCTAGCATCAATTTTTCCAACAAATGGATCATCATTAGTGATAGCCATAAATGCCTTAACTTTAGTAAACCCTTCATCCTCAGATGACATTGATTCATCATCTCAGTCAAATGACTCAGCTACCAACCCTTTTGGACTTTTACCCTTTAACATAACATTAGTCTTTTTGGTGAGAACAACTATCTAAGCTATAAGTCCTTTGTATTTTTCTTTGTAGTCCTTTTGATGGTTGTAAACACTTTTATTATGTTGGGGTGTTGAGTTTGTGTAGAAATTTGGTTTGTTGTATGATTTGTTTGAAGAAGGATATGAAAGTGTGGAAGTTTTGTTTGAAGGACAGTCTTTTTAAAAATGACCTAGTTTACCACAAGCAAAACATGTTTCATTAGAATTTTCCATAGGTTTTGTAGCTGATCCAACCCTTCCAGATCTCTTGTAGAATCTCTTATGATTTGCAAGAAGTGCTCAGTAATGAAACACAGCATTTAAATCAGCTAGAAATTCACTACTGCTTTTTGTATCTTCTTTAACATCTGAGTCACTATCCTAAAAATGAGCGTTAGAGATCAAGTCTTTGGAAATAGAGGGCTGAATGTTAAATCTATTTGTCTAATACTCATAAATTTGATCAATCAACCCTCTTCATAGTTGTATTTGTCAAACAAAGCAGCCAGATTATCATTTTTGATAGAATTATTAGCCCTCTGAGTTTGATTCATACTTAACCATTTTCTTGGCAAGCTGTTAACAAATGTGGCATCTACTTCAGCTTGAGGAATAGTGACACATTTGTTTTCAAGGTCATTTAGCAAGATTTTGAGCCTTCTATAGGTTCCTTTCACTTTATTACCCTCCAATGCTTTAAAAGCATTAAATTTGAGTCTTAAGACAGCAATCTTGGTATCTCTTGTATCAGAGGGTTCATCATGAGCTAGGATCAGGTCATTCCACATAGCCTTAGCAGTAGCACACTTGATAATAGATTTCATGACATCATTTGGTAGACAAGAGATAATGATACTTTTTAATCTCTTATCTTGATTAGCAAGTTTTATGTCCTTAAGTGACCATTGTGTTTGAGGTTTGTTCAATGGGTTTGTAGAGGTGGACAGTGGTGACATGGGCATAAATGGTCCATTTTATAATACTTCAAGAACATAAGGTTCAAGACCATCAAGGTAAACCAAGAACCTATCCTTCCAGCTAGAAAAATCCTCTACATCAAAGGCAGGAATATTTGTGACATGAGAACCTCCTCTTGAATCAGGAAGTTGTGGGAGATCCTTAGTAAAAACAACATTTTTTGCTACATTAGTTGTAGTCGTATTGTTGGTATAGTCAATTGGAATAGGGTCAACCCTATTAAGACTAGCAGGATTACCAGAATTTGTTCCAAATGTGGTGGGATAGGTGGTACAATTCCAGACATGATTAGATCTTGATTTTAAAACAAAGAACGATTTAAAAAGGTTTTGTTAATCAAACACCTCTCTAATACCAATTGAAAGTCCCATTTAACATGTCTATATGAACTAGAACACTTATCTATTGGTAAATAACACAAGTAATAACTTTTCAAATATTGTAATGCTTTATTGATATAATCAAAGTATTACAATGTGCAATGGATCGTACAAGTTGAATGAAAATGTAAGATTACCCCTCAAACAAGTAAACTTGACAAAGTATCAAGTTTACAAGCGAACTTGCATAGTCCCGCTGATAAGATCAGCTGACTAATGTGTAAGTTCGACAAAGGAGTAAATGCCAATAATAACGACAACAATAAAAGCATGACATCTACTCCTTGTAACATTCCATATTTATAGTGATACGAGATTACTTCCTTAGTGGGGGTAGTTGGGACCTGTCAAGAATCCTGTGATGGAAGTACAAATACATTAAATTCAAGTCCATTCTTGAAAATATCCCGCCCATACTTTAGTGAATAGTTCTGCCAACTGTTCAATACTTTTACCAATTTCGTACTTAGACTGTCATAATCCACGCAACACTTTGTCCTGCCTTTTTTGCTTTATTGGACTATCCTGCCTAAACTATAAACAATAATAGAACAAGTTCAGGTTGTTCTTCTTCAAAAGGTAGAAGATCCTCAAGGTATTGTCACACTTGACTCTCTTCAAACATCAACGTCTTTCATCTACATACTAGCTAATATCCATCCCAACTGGCGAGTATGTCTTCAAGTAGTCTTCGACTTTCTTGATGATGTCTCTGACTTGAATCCGTCTGATGTAGCTTGCTGAGGCTTTGAACTCAGTGAGTCCTTCATTGCTTGATATCCAATCAGCAAGTCTTTAACACTTAGCCTAATTTATGTTTAAATCTAGGTAGAGACAATTAGGCAATGAATTGGCCCAACAATCTCCCCTATTTGAATATAAATTATGCTAAGTAATAATTATTATGAGTACACATCTTCTTCTTACACATAATTAACAAGAAAATTAAAAAAATAACTTCATTCATTACATTACATTTTATCCCATGTCATCTGAGTTGTCTTGTACAATTTTCCTAGCTTCTACAACATCTTCCCTAGCCTCTATTACATAGATTACTCTATTGTACATATCCTAAGCTATCTGAGAGTTTACATTGATGGAATTACGAATCTTGATCAGCCAAGGAGTAGTTGCCAGATGAAATTCACTCTCTCTCTCTGAAAGACCAGGTCGAAGCTCTTGTTGTAGACAAAAATTCCATCCTCTGGTTCCTCAATCACCAGCCCAAGTGATCCAACAATCCCTGCAGGTTGAACTAAGTTCATGTGTATTGCATGTATCATGACATTGTGTTTGACAAATACTTCATGAATTATCTCAACCATTCTCTTCCTTTTTGTGCATGTTCTCTTCTTAGCTGAAGGGAATTCAAACGCTATAAGTTTAGGTAGAGGAGGAATGTGAAGTTTCCCAGCCAGAGTAGCTACCCACTGAAACTTAGCTTTCAAATTCTTGAGCAGCTGATCATTGGATTTGTCCTAATTCTTGGAAGCTACGTCAAACACTTCTAGCCACTTACTGAAGCCCAACATTTTGAGTATAAACTTATCATAGATTTTATAGTTAAGTGGCTAATTGTTCATAGTTATTCTCATGGTAGCTTCTTTGGTAGAAATGTTTACTTTATAGTTGATCTTTGTAATGGGAAGAGGATCATCTCTGAAGCCGATACAATGATTGTATTTTCTTCAGCATCTTAGCCCTTTTTGCCTCATATGCTGGTAATTCAGCTGCTTAAGCTTTAGTTCTTCGTCAGTCAGCACCTCTAGCCTCTTTTTAGACTTCTCCATTTTAGCTTTCAAATAAGCCAACCTTTTGATTTCCTCCATATGAGCCTTAGCTTCTTCAATGGTAAGAGGACATTCTCTAGCGATGATGGATTGATGAAGATTTGTGATCTTTAGAGCTGACCCTCCTTGTTCTAATAAAGGCATGAGTTGCTTTATTTGATCATCCTCAGAGGTTTCTTGAGAAATTCCTTTACCTTTATGAGCAATCTTTGGAGGAGGAGTTAGGGAAAATTTAGAGGAAATTAAGCTGAATAGGTTTGCAGTAAGTTGAATAGGAATTTGTTTACTGATACACTGATTTACTTTCTGAGAACTATTTAGCCATGTTTTAGTGATTGCCGTTAGCCCTTTTAGTTCTCCTCTTAAGTTTTTATTCTCTTTAAGAATTTTAGTGTTAACATGCTACTTGGTAAGAAAATCAGGTTTTGCTTGTTTTAATACTAAAAGCTGCTCTTTGCATGTATTTAGTTCTTGAACAATATCTCTATGTTTTAACATAAGGTTATTTCTTTGTTCTTTAACATAGTTAAGATCAATACACAAATAATTAATAAAAGAGCTTCTTTCATCATTATATTCCATATCAAGAAGAGTGTGTACCTTTCTCATAGAGATCTTCACCCATTTACCATTTCTGGCACTTTCTTTGCCAACAACAGCATTTTCATCATCAGCTAGAGCCATGATAACCTTTATTTTAGTCATCTCATTGTCATCTGATGACACATCTTCTTCATCCCATTCATATGCTTTAGCAACAAGACCTTTTTTCTTGACCATTGATGATTTAGATGAAGTACCAAAACTTAGAAGGGCTAGCTTAACATTGACTTTGTAGTACTTTGCTTCAAAGTCTTTGTTGGGCCTCAGTTTAGGTTTCTGCTGAGAGGGACTGAAGATAGTAGTTTGAGGTTATTGAAAAGGTGATGAGTAAGATGGAACTAAAGTCATAGAAAAATAGACTCTTACAAAGTTACCTTTCCTGCCACATTTATGGCAAACAGTATCATCAGTTCCTTTTGCACTGCTGAACCTTTGAGATCCCTTTTTGAAGAATCTTTTAGACTTAGCTAAAAGAGCACTATCTTGGTATTCTTCTTCAAAGTCATTTAGGTACTCCTGGCTGCTTCTTGTATCTTCTTCATCATCAGGACTATCTTGAAAGTCTTGGACAATAGAGGTTAAAAAGATGGCAGTTGACAAAGGAGTTGTAGTAACAAGAGCTTTTTTCTTTTCAGATTCATAAATACTATCAATGAGATTTTTTTTCATATTTGAGTTTACCAAATAGAGAAGCAAGCTCAGATTCTTTCACCTGATTTATGTCTCTGAGACTTTGGCAGAAACTTAGCCACTTCTTTGATAACCCATTTATAAAACCACTATTTATTTTAAGCTTTGAAAGTTTGATGCCATCATTTACTAACTCATTCATCAAAACATTGCATCTAGTGAAAGTTTGTGTTAAAGTTTCACCTTCTTTATATTTTAAGGTGTTGTAACACAACTTCAGGTCCATGACCCTACTTTCTTTCACATCAGAGAGGCCCTCATGATATAGTATCTTGTCATCCCAGGTAGATTTAGTTGCTAAGCAGTTGATGACAGAATTCATTTGGTCATATAGAAGGACAAACAGGATAAGACGTTTGAGTTGCTGGTCTAAGTTAGCAGCCTTTCTCTCATCACATGTCCATTGACTTTTAGGTTTCCTTTGACCAGCTGTCATAGGAACATATGGACCATTCTCAATGATGTTCTTGAATTGAGGTTCAATACCTCTTATGTGGCACATGAACCTTTTCTTCCAATTGGTGAAATTTTCCACCTCTAGTACAGGAGCATCATTTAACTGGCCACCCTTATATTCAAGAGGCTGTGATACTTTTGCTGCCATTTGTTATGGATCTGGATTTTAAAAATCTTATGAGCAGTTATAGAAAACTTTTTGAAAAGGTTTTATAAATCACACTACTTTGATACCATTTGTTGGTCGCGTTGAATGTGATAATAAGTTTATCAAGTTAAACTAATCATATTCCATGGAAACAAAGTAAGTTTTAAACGAATATATGTAAACAATATAATGAACAAGTTTAAAACACACATAAGTAATTTTTCACCGTATAGGTTCTTATTAGAATCAAATAAAGAATCTATGAAACACTTTGCTTGCGGAATAGCAAGCTGGTTGAATGAAAATTAGGTTGTGATCTCCTTCTAACTTAAAATCTAACCAAAGTTATGAGTTTAAGAAAACAAACTATTCGACTAGAACTGAAGCTTTAGATTCAGTAGTTTCTATTTAGTTTATTTGAGAGATAAATGCTCTTCAATGTGTTTCACAATAATTGGAAGAGATAACATTTTCTCTTTACATCTCTTTCCTTTTATAGGCAAATATATTTAGGGTTTACAAGTTAACCTAGTACGCGTGTAAAGCATTCAATGGGTGGTTGAGATACCATTTAATGCACGAATGCTTTAAGGTACTAGGTACAATCCATTAGCTAAAGTTGTTATACTTCTATACCAACTTTAGAAGTATTCATTCCCAAGGAGATTGCTTTATTCATTTTGACATAAAGAAATATTTTTCATACCTTGTAAACCTTCTAGAAGTGAAACATTTTGTTTTAGTCTTCTAAGAAGGAGATCGACATTGTTCATCTTAGAGTTATCAACTAATGAACTGAAGCTCTTGCTAATGTCTTTCTTCAGTGTTTGTACCGCCATATAAACTGAAGTGAAGATAATATTGATCTTCTAAGTACCCGAAGAATTGAAGCTGAAGTTTCTTCAGCGACACAAGATGAACAGTCTTTAGTTTGTTTATACTTAAGTGATTTTATGTTTAAATCTAATGAGAGACTAAAGGGTTCAGCAACTGACCCAACACACATTGAGATTGACATACATTTTGTTTATGATTTAGTTGCTACTAGTCAAGTTAGAGTTCTTCATGTTCCTTCATGCTATTAGTTTGTGGACATTTTTACTAAAGCATTGCCTTCTGCCTTATTTGAGGAGTTTCGTTCCAATTTGAGCATCCGCTGTCATCCCGCTCCAACTGCGGGGAAGTGTTAGCCTGTATATTATTTTTTGTGTTAGTTGGGCTTAAGCTTATCTTTAGAATCTTCCTTGTATCTCTATATTATGTTTCATATCATTGATGAATAAAGAGACTAACATTCTACAATCAGCCGTTATAACGACAAGGACATGTAATATAAGTGCATAACATGCCTAGGCCCCGAAACCGGTCCCAATTCCTGATAAAATGCGTGAACTTGCCAAGTCCGGTCCAAGCTAGAGAGTAGATCTTACCATTTACAATTCAACCCAGCATGGTGAAACCGTAAAACCCGAACAACCCTTGAACTAGAAACAATACTAAACCGAGAAGGCCAGGTTTCAAGTTGAAGAGGTTAACTAGAAAATTTTGAGTTACAATTCAAATGCACCAATCGTATAGTGCACGTTATCTTTGTTATACATTAGTATAGGCTACATAACCTGTATGAACAACATAACTTAATCCTATTAGGAAAATAAGGGTAAATTGCAAATTTTGTCCTTAAAATTGTCAATTTTTACAAAATCTCTTGTGATAGAAACTTATTTTCAATTATATCCCTCTATCCTACGTGGCAGTGCAAAAATACACACGAAGCGTTAATCCTCCTGTTAGTTGGACCAAAAGCCTGTGAAATGACTAATATACCCTCGTCTTCTGTTAATTAATCTTTAAAGACGCAATTTGCAACTCGCTCTTAAACTTTTTTTACATCCACCACCACCTTTACCACCATCGCCACCCATAAACGCCACTGCCACCCACCACCTTTATATACTTATATTGATTGCAGTTTATCTAAAACTATGACATATAAAATAATAATAATAATAACACCTTGTGGTCATGCCAAGGGGTGTAACAGGGTGATCCTCTTGGCCTGCTTCTTTTTTCCTTAGTGTTACATCCCTTGATATGTAAGATTAGAGACTCTTTTACCCTTTCTCTGCAGGCTTGGTATTTGGATGATGGTACTATTGTTGGCGACAATTTGGTTGTAGGGAAGGTTTTAGAGTTAATAATAGAGGATGGCCCCCAGTATGGCTTGCATCCAAATATTGATAAAACATAAGTTTTTTGGCCAAAGGAAGACCCTCGAATTAGGCTTAAAGGTATTTTCTCTTCTAATATTGCTCGACCCTCTCATGATGTTAAATTACTTGGTGGACCCGATAGTGTGGACTTTTGATTTTTGTAGTCAGCTTGTTATGAAGCGTGTAGCTAAAACCATTATACTTATGGATACGGTGGCTACGATTAATGATCCTCAATGTGAGTTGTTGCTCCTTCATTCTTGTATAGGTATTTCCAAGCTGTACTTTTCTATGCGTACATGTTTGCCTTGTATCTTTGAGTCTGCCCAATGTTCTTTTGATGGGGCTCTTTGTTCTTCTTTGGAGCGTATTATCACTGCCTCTGGACCAGGGTTTGGCGACTGGCAATGGATGCTCGCCAACTTACCGTTTGCTTTTGGGGGCTTGGTGTCTATTTTGCAGGTGATGTTTTAAATTATACCTTCCTTGCTTCACGATTATAGTATGCTGGATTGTAGACTAAGCTTCTTTGGCATACTGGTATAGTAGATTTCGGGTCTAATTTTGATGATGCCATGCGTGTGTTCAATACGTCTATGGAGACTGACTTTTTAAGTAATCCAAATGAGATCGCTGCCCCCAAACTCATGAAGAAAATGGCAGATATATATTTCACACGGGTTACTAAAAATGCAGAATCTAATTTTTCCTTATCTCCTCGATAGATGGCCTTGTGGAAATCTCAAACGGAGGATCACACTTTTGATTGGCTTAGGATGGTTCCTATTTCTGATTTAGGACAAACTACGAAGGGTAAGACTTACCGTTGCGTTTTGTGCCATCGCTTAGGTATCCTCTTATTTTTCTGTTTCGAAACCTTGTTCATCTTGTTCAAGGGTTTTTGTTTGGAATATTTATGGAGACCATGCTATATCGTGTGGTGGTATTATTGGTATTAAACATCGTTGTAATATTGTGCGCGATACCTATGTCGACATATGTTATTGTTCTGGTATTTTATCTAGTAAGGAAGTTGATATTGAGTTGAATAGGGGGCGTGACAAACCATTACGTCCAGCAGATATGTTACTGTACTCGTGGGATGGAGGACTTGATGTGTGTGTGGATCTTACAGGATCTTCACCTTTGACGCAAAAGGGGTGGATGATTTTATACCCGGTCGGGCGGTGATTGATGCTGCATAACGTAAACACAGTAAGTATATGGATAAGTGTGCGACTATTGGATATGGGTTTCTCACATTTTCTTTCTCCTCCTTAGGGGAAGTAGAGGCAGACACGGTTACCCTGCTGAAGTGGATCCGGAAGTTCTCCTTGACTCAGGATAAAGGGGCACGTGCAGCTGTTCATATTTTTAATAGGATTAGTTTTGCTATTGCTAAAGCAACGGGGGCCTAGATAGTATCTCGGCTTTTTTTTAATTTTTTATAAATCTCTTAAGTTTCTAACAATAACAATAACAATAGCAATAACAATAACAATAACAATAACAATAACAATAACAATAACAATAACAATAACAATAACAATAACAATAACAATAACAATAACAATAACAATAACAATAACAATAACAATAACAATAACAATAACAATAACAATAACAATAACAATAACAACTACAACTACAACAACAACAACAACTACAACAACAACAACTACAACTACAACTACAACTACAACTACAACTACAACTACAACTACAACTACAACTACAACTACAACTACAACTACAATAATAATAACAATAATAATAATAAAAATAGTAATAATAATAATAAAGACTTGGTGTGGATTTGATAATGCCTAAATTATACATGTTTTTGGCGGCGTTATTTATATATATATTATCATTTCTCGTTAACTTTTGATACTTAATAGCATGAAATATGTGCAGGTTCACTAGAAGACATCCTAAGCTTAAAAAGAACAAAGTTCAAGTGTTTATAGTTATTAAAAAGCAAGATAGAAGAAAAGAAAGGACCAAAGCTGTAAAAAGGCCAAAAGTACGCCGCATAATTCCTGTGTGTCGCACTTCCTATCAAATCCAAGAATTAAAGACAATTAAATGAAGTCTGCATTAACTCACCAAGTACGCCGCACATTTCCAAGAGTGCGCCTCACATCCTAGCAGCATTAATGAATTTTCCACCGACGTAGCCAATGTACGCCGTATAAATTATTGTGTGCACCGCACTTTGACCCCTACTCAGCCTATAAATAGAGGAAGAATTTCAAGTCAAATCATTCATCTCTTCATCAAATCCATATCATTCCTCTCCTCTCATACCAACAAATCTATCTTTAAAACATCTTGAAGATTGAAGATCAAACCATAAAGAACGAAGAAGATTATCATAGAATTTAGAACAAATAAAGGTTGTACTAAGATTCGATACTTGTATTGGGTGGAGTTTGATCCATATTCTTACCCGGATATAGTATGTTTCTTATTTATCTACTTAATTTTGTTATGAACTTCATATCCATGAGAGGCTAAATCTCTCATGACTACTCGGTGAAAATAATATAATGAATAAGCGTTTGGTATAATTACGATCTTGTTAATCTTAAGCTTATGTTGAAATCCTATCATATCTTATGTTATCAACTTTGGTTGTATGCAATGATGGTATAGGTTAAAAGGCCCGTTATATGTTATACGGTTTTAAAGATTTGTCTATGATCTTTATTGTTTAGATGGAGAAATCCGCTTACGTTATTTGATAAACAAAATAGATTTGACATAATAGTAATTGGATTATTAGAGTAACACATTTGATCAAGTTAGCTAAATATAGGTCTTAAGTTAAAAAGGTTAATTTGTGAAAACATTTTCTGACAAGAAATACTTTTTTATCAATTAAAGTCCTAAATTTGAGATCGTAATCATCACCATTGCTTATGAATTATATGAAGCTATCTGAGTAGTTATCATTCTCCATTATTGAATCCAACATCATTTATCTTAAAATTGTTAAAGTTTATTTTCCTGCGATTACTAGAACACAAATCAAATCCTTGTGGATGACCTGGTCTTACCTCAAAATGTTATACTACATAGGTGGGTTATACTTTTACACGTGTGTTTCCATTTCATAATTCGGTAATTTCAGTCTTATAAATTTAAAGCTTTTCAAACACATCAAAATTTTTGGTGCTGTTGCCAAGGATTTTAAAGTTGTTCTGTAATCAAATATTAAAGTACTTTTTAACCGTTTTCTTCTTCAAAAAATCACCTTACGATTTTCTGGAAAACTGAATCAAAGATCAACCTTTTGTACTTTTTGGTGCAAAAAGTGCACTACACTTTCTGCAGTCAAACAATTTTTCCTAAAAATGTTCTTAAAAACCAAAAATCTCCCTTAGATGCATACACGTGCTTCCAACTCTGAACTTATTAAACCACTCACTGAACCTAAACAAACTCTGAATCGTAGACTTCACCAACAAAACAGGAGTGTCCCATTCAAACGAAGAGACGAAAGA